>JAGDQP010011535.1:0-52726 GCA_022664845.1 Lepisma saccharinum
AAAAAAAAAAAATGTTTATGCATGACTAAAAAGAAAAGAATGGGGCGCGTCATTTCAAGAATTTATGAAGTGATTGTATATGAGAGAGCGCCTCATGCTTTTCTTTTTAGGCATGCATAAACATTATTTTCCTTTTTAGTACGAATTGATTAAGAAAAGAATGTCTTTAAGAAGTTTTTTATTATTTTGTTACGTTAATTTAGTTTCACTATTTGCTGTTTCTTTCCTACTAACTTTGGAAACAATGATACTAGAAAGCATGATAGTCGATGTGAAGTTAGTTTATTGATCTTCTTGGCAAAGTAATTTGTTGTTCTAAGTGTTCTCGAATAACTGAACAAGTAGAAGCCAGATAGCTGTGTATAAAGTATGAGGTAAGATAACTTTTCATTACTATGTCATCGTCCACTGACGGTTATGTCAATCCGCTCGGCTCGAGCGGCGAGTCTAACGCTCGTCGACTCACTGTAACCGAGTCGCAAGGTGGGTCTCTCTGAGCAGCGACTCGGCTCGACTCGAGCATATAGTGAGTTCCGACTCGACTCGACTCAAGCACCTGCTGAGCGCCGACTCGAGCACATAGTGAGCGCCGACTCGACTCGAGTCTGACCAAGTCGCGACTCGAGTCGAGCGAGTGGTTGACATCCCTACTTGTAACGAACGACAGCCATCATTCTAGTACTTGCAGCAATATGACACACACACACAATCTTCATACAAATCATGACAAGATATCCATATTAATTGGAAACACACCACTATTCGATATGGCACTATTATAACTTGGCAACGATTTATTTTTCAGCCACGCACATTAATTTAAAATGGTAGTTGTTACGCTGACTTCAAGTAAATATTCAATGTTGTCTTTCAATCTTCCATTTTTGTGTGTCCGGCAGGAAGTGGAGGCGCTCGCCGCACAGTTTAAATACCACTGGATGAAATCAATGTTTTTCTGTCTTCTTTCAGGCGCAGTTATTATTGATCCAGCTTCTGAAGGAAATGTAGATACTCAATACCTTCTAAAAAGTGCTGTTCATTGCAAGGTTAAGTATGTTCCAAACGAACTGGCGTTGTTACATGAAGTTGTGTCTTTAGTTCGACAGTGGGATCCCGATATATTGGCTGGATATGAGGTATGTGGTATTTAAGTAATGCTAGATCTCCATTTGTTTCCTTTTGAAATTAGGTAATTAATGAGTGTCCTCCACATTACAAGAATAAGATAGTTTCCTTTTTGTTCCTAGAGAAAAATCCACTAAATGAAGACATAATTTCTTCTTCGCTGAGAGCAGATTTAGTGTTGTACTTCGCTTGTATTTATATATTGTGTTCCTAATTTTAAGTGATAACATCTAAAGAACCATAAATTCAGCTTCATTGGAGGTGAGAAACTTTGGGAAGGGTCACTTTAAAAAGGAGTGGCATCATAAATATGGTGGTCGGTTGATATACAAAGTAAATATGTTTGTATTTGTTTTTAAGGTTGTGTTTCTGTTACCTTTTTTCGTGCCCTTAACAAAGATCAATCAATGGTCAGAAATCTAAGAGAAACGTTGCGCTGTTAAATACAGGTACGTTAATATTAAGTGAAATCCATGGGATGGATGTGGTCTAATGTTTATATGCCATTCTGTGCACAAGGATCTGTAATATTTTTTTTCAAGGACAGAAAAGTTTAAAACTTCATCAGTGTTTTTGCACAGACCTTACGGGGTTTCAAACAATATTAATTAATATAGATATTATATTAGATAAGGCTTAAGCCAGTGAGCCTTATCTAAAACTGTGAAAAGCCACTTCTTCAGACAATCATGATAATTAATTCCTGGATGTGATCGAAATGTAAATTTTCGTATTCACAAGATGTTAAAAGCAAGACGGTGCAAACGGGATTCAGTGCAGCTTTTTCATCTAGCCATTTCATGAAAATTGTCAGGTACAGGACATTGACGAGGACAACAATGTTCCTATGCGACTACTGTGGTAAAAAAGTCATCTAATGAATCAGAGTGATACATTTGGTTAGGAAAAATTCTGGTTCATAATTCAAGTCACCAAATAACCTACCCATTATCACCAAATAATTTCCCTTTAGTGTTGTTTTCATTGTTTATTTAATTACGGTATGTTTGTTGTATCGTAGTAAACTTGTGGAAAGCAGTGCCTATAAAGATGGTTTCAATTTATAAATATAGTTTAAGAAAAAAGTTATTTTCCTATAAAATCCAAAAACTTTTCCGAGTCTGATCCATAATTTTCAACAATAAAATGTGCTTTTCGTATGTTGTTCATCATCACTAGGGATCCAAATATCCATTAATACGACGTAGTTTCACTTGAAAATTTTAAAAGTTATAACAGGTTGACAACACCGACAACCCGATGACTTTTTTTTTAATCCTGATAGTCACCGTGTTGTTAGGAACAAATTTACGCAAACGAAATTTTCATTCAATGCATCGTTTCTGATTTATTGAGAATTATTAATTTTTTACCACTGGAGGCGTCAATTTTGGGTTCCACGTTAAAAAACAACGCTGTATCTCCAGAACTAAGTGGAATTTCACCCATATTAATAGGAATATTTTTTCTTGTTTCGATGTCAGGAGTAACATCCCGAATCATCCCCCACATCCCGAGTACTTAGTTCTGAATCACCCTATGTATATATAAATAAATAACTCCACAGAGTAAAAGTTCAGATAAAAAAAAAAAAATATAGGAAGGAATGAAAAAGTCATTAATTCTACTTTTTTGCATGACAGAACATAACTCTAGGATGAATAGAGGGGGGGGGGATTTTCTCCGATTATACCATTCCCTTTTATTAATATTTGACTTTATGTTAGACCATGTTTTCTTCACAAATATCATTAAAATTGTTAACAAAATATTTTTTCTCGCTTTGTAACATTAGATGGAGATTTTTTTTTTTTGTTCTTAATTCCCCATATCTTCATTCATAATAATGGAAATTTTCACAAAGATTCAGTTATAATTAAGAAAGATAGGATTTTTCCCTCTGAAAGACCAACTTTCGTCTTCAGCTGCGGAAACAGGAAAAATGACAACTTTCCAAAATTTTAATTGGCGATAAAATGAAAACTAAATAAGTTAGAGACAAAAAAATTGGTGCGGTTACTTATGTATATAAAAGGAGTAAATATGCCAAGTTTCATGAAAATCTGAGATGAAGGGGGTCGTGACTTGGTTGAACTGACATGCCAAGTTTCATGAAAATCTGAGATGAAGGGGGTCGTGACTTGGTTGAACTGACATGAAATCACTCTATACGAAATGAGCTTCCATTTGGTACATAATACTTTGCTTCACTTATGCCAGAAGTCCTCAAAAGCTTACAAAGTCGTATGGAGATCTCGAGGAGTTTGGAGAACTTCAATGTACCTAGGTCACATTAAACGTGGAATGACTGCTATGTTTTCCTTGTGTTCTATTTTGTTTCTGTAGAAGGAAGCAATCAACTTTTTTTTTTCTTGTAGGTGGAAATGCTGTCATGGGGATATCTATTGCAAAGAGCATATATATTGAATGAAAACTTATGTCCTCTTATTTCACGAATACCGAAATCCAAAAATGACAGTCATTTTGCCGAATCATCTGAACAAGATGTTGCAGCGGACTTTTTACCCGAGTTAAAATTGGCTGGCCGTATTGTACTTAATGTATGGAGGCTTATGCGTCATGAGGTAAGTAGGCTGCTTGGAAAGTACTTGGTCAAATCATAATTCTAAGTTAGTTCTTCTTCCAACTTTAAACAGGAGGGCAAAGGAAAATTCTTATCGATAAGGATAATTGCAGATATATTATTTTTATTTTTTAATTTGATTGTCCCACATAGTCTTTAGGCCCTCGATTGGCTATCAGCATGCATGATTTTCGTGCGCGCGATGCCTAAAGACCATAAATAAATTCAGATTCAGAATATTGGTAGTAGAAATAGTGGTGATGGCAGAACTAGAAATAGTGGTGGTGGTAGTAATAGTAGTAGTAGCACAACTACTACTTGCAGTAGAAGTGCTGGTACTAGTCGTCGTAGAAGCAGTGGTAGTAGTAAAATTGTGACAGTGGTGGTAGTAGTAGTAGTAGAAGAAGGTCAAGAAGACCGTAGAATATGTCTGCTTTCAAAACATACTTTCCGTGTTGACAGTTTGTTCCCGCACCGACGGACGAACATATCATCTAGTACTTCAATAAAAGGAAAAAAAAAAGAGCATTATGTAATTAGCCAAAATAGAGTAGTTTTTAAATTTTTCATGTCAGTAGTTGAACGTGTTGACGTGCAGTAACCCTGTGTATATGAGAACAAGAGAGTATAAAATGATTGTAGAAATTAATGAACATTGGAAGATAGTTTCTGAGCACAGAGGTATCATGGAAGTATAGGCAGTTGAAAGTGAGTGTAATATCGTAATATGTAATAAATTGAATGCTGGTCAGATACAGATTAAGTAGATTGGAGGAATGTTAAATAGTACAAAGTTGGAAGGAGTATAAAGAAAGTTGATTAGTAAGGTAAAGGAATAAGCTCGACATGTCAATGTAAGTAATTTTTAACTTACTTTCTTCTTCTTTTTTTTTATTATTACTGTTCAGTAATTTGCTGCTGCTTCTCTGTAACCAATTTTTTATTGTTGTTTGATTTTCTTGAGGGTTTCTGTTTTCAAAAATTTAATCTTTTATTTCTAATTTTTGAATAGGTGACTGTCCAAAGCTACACATTTGAAAACGTTCTGTATCACGTACTCCATCAAAGACTACCCCTTCATTCATTTAAAACCTTAACACAGTGGTGGAATCATAGGACACATTTGTACAGGTATGTTTTTTTAAGTTTTGATTAATGATTTAAGAAACAAGGGAAGGGTGAGCGAAGAATCAAATTTAACAAATTCATCAGTAATGGGAACAATTATTATTTTCCAGTTGGCTGCTTTTCATGTTAGTACGTTTCGATGGAGTCAAAAACCAGGAATTATTATTATCCTAGTTTTTGACTCGAAATTTTTATTATTATATCGTACATTATAAAATCACTTCTTTCACAGCAAAATTTGCTATGCCTTGAATGTTCTCCCGTTTTTATATTGTTAATCGTGCTCAACTGAAGATCGTTATTAGCATTTTAGTGCTTTATAATAATTTACATATATCTATGTATTTATGTTCAGTTTTTGTGTGCACTTTAGTGTTGCATACTTTATATTTCTTCAAAGAAATATGTAGTTAATTGTAAACAATAAAAATATAAAATAATTTGAAATATAATCGAATACTGTTGAGAGTATAGTATGTGCGATATTTTGTATGAATGCCATTCGCTATGTCTATTTTGTTTTTAATTCAGTCCATTTCTCTTGTAATTTCTAGATGGAAGACAGTGGAGCATTACATGGTTCGAGTTAAAGGCATTTCCAAGTTACTTGATCAACTGGATCTGATTGGTCGTACTTCAGAACTGGCTCGTCTCTTTGGTATTCAGTTCTATGAAGTTCTGTCAAGAGGGTCACAGGTAAGAAGCGCTGTAAAATTATATTTGATCACACTTTATAGTCTCACGTTAAGTATCATAATTGCATAATCATGGTTTATAGGTTCCATGCAGTCAAAAAGTTCATTGCTTGCAATATGTAATTGAATGGCCGGATTCCCTGTGGATTCACAATTTAAATAGATCCCCCATTCAATACTTCAATCTTTGGAAAAGCTGATGCTCCCATGTGCTTGAGAGTAAGAGTATTCGAAATAAAAGAATTAACGTTGACTGAAATAGGTTTATTTAGGAACATCCCCGATATACAGTGAGCGAAATTTTTCACCTTGAGTCCGGTGGCCGAACGAACTTACAACATCGCTACAAGTACTTCTATAGGTTTTTACAGGTTTACAGAGTAGTATTCACAGTTTACAGTGTAGTTCCTCCCATAAGGAGCCAATCACAAGTAGTCAGTCAGTCAGTCATAAAATGACGCTTTTTTTTTTTTTCAAAAACCTAAATTACAAAATAAAATGTTTTCCACTGTAAGAATAAGCCATTCATCAACAGATAAGTTCCTCTGCAAAATATTCTGTTTTCTTTATCGTAATCTATTTATTTGTTATTTATTATAATTTTTATTAAACCCTCTTTTTGGTCTCTGAAAGAAAGTAAGTTTCGATGTGAATTACTTGGTAACATCGCAAAACATGAGTATTCACTCTCCTGTTTTTAAATATTGATTTACTAGTTACACCAGTTTTTACAGCCTGAGCCCAAGATACCTAAAGATAATAAATAAATTTTAGTGAAAGCTACTAGCATTTTCACTATTATTGATCATAAAATAAATTTAGTACAGCGATATCAGCACGTTCTTAATCAGTAGCGATGAAATGTTGCTTTTTCTCACTTGGGACGTTGTTTCTTTTTTAACACCTTACCAAATTGTAGGGCATGGTTTTCATATGTATAGAAAGTGGCATTAAATGAAGATTAGCTCATAGATACATGAAACACTGAAAATTAAACCAAAAGTCGCTTTATATATTTTTACTTTGCTTACATTTGGACAAGAGTTCAGCTCGAAACCTCTTTTACCATAATGTTTCGTGGACGTGGTTGTAGCGTCATGTTCATTCTCCTTTTCTTTCTTTTTGTCCATAAAGTTGACGAAGTTGGTTCGAACCCCACCCACAGAGGCCAGTTTTTTTTAACTACATTTTTTTTCTACTTAGCTTCGTCATCTATGTCAGTGTTACAAGACGTATCAATATTAAATTTTCCTAAAATACGTATTCTCTACTTTACCTTCAGAAATGGGAAGAAAATATACATAAGAAATTATAAAGTTGCAGAAATAGTTTTTTAACTTTTGAAAAATTACATTTCTGGTATTTGTTTTTGTCTTAAAATGTATTTCCCAGAGCAAAAATTAAAAGTTCTGTAATACGAATGTTTACGTTTTTGTAAATTACTTTGTTTCTCATCCTCTGCATATGTTTAAAATGAGTCCCTCGCATTAAGCATATTCCAGGATTATTGCATTTTAATTCCTAATATTCCAGGAGTATTCTTGAGTAATCAGAAATATGCCGAGACTTTCCCAGCATTAGAATGCTTGGTATCGTGACGAAAAAATACAGGAGATATTCCTAATATATTCCAATAGAATAGTAATAACCATACACGTTAGAGAAAGGTGCACGTTGCACTGGAAAATCTCGTATTTGAGCGCTATAAGGATAAAAAGTAGTAGTAGAAGAAAGTTAAAAGGTAATTGGAAAGTTTAAAAACATTTATTACGTATTCTCAGGGAGTATTTATTCAGTTATTTAACTTTTATTTAATGGCCAAACAGGGACTGTGGGGTCTAAAGACCCTCGGCGTAAAGTCACCCCAAAACGTTTAGTGGTTTTTATTTATTTACCTTATATTTATAGTCAATCATTGGGTGCATATCTAGCCGTATGTATGAGTTAAGTTTTTTTTTTTTTTTTAACTTAGTGCTTGTTTCCATAATACTTTTTTCTGTGACTAAAATATCTTCCTGGACATTGAATATAGGGGGCAGAATTTATTTTTAAGTATTCGATATATTTCGAAAATCCCGTGCTGTGGTTATAATATTGGGTGGCGAAAACAGTATACAGTACACACAGACATAACACTTTTTATCCCTCATTTTCAACCTCTTTTGACATCTACGTGAAATCAGTGTTTACAGAACTACTGTGTAAATAAATGTCATTTTTTTCTGTGTTAATTTCAACTTTGTAAATGTTTTCATCAATCGTATTAGGACGGTATGCAATCATATTCAGAGAAAAAAGGGAAAACACACAAGCAAAATGAGTGTGTAAGCAAACAATCAATAAGAAAAAGCTGATGTGTTGGATAACAACAGATCGCTGCCGTAGTTGTTGGCTTGGTGCACTTTCTACACTGAGAATCATAGGTTAGCTTTCCACCTACGCCAATATAATTTTCTTTCCAAATCGTAAACATTTATTTCATTTGATTAGATCCATTAATATACAGCATCCTCATTTATAGAATTCCAACTTACCTTGGAAAGTAGGAGGAATGCAGCTAGCATAGCTCATATTTTGGAACCATTATTCTGCTACAAAGAAATTACTCTTTTGTCTATTCAGTGCAGCCTGATAAAAGTTTACTTAAAGAAATTCATTTCTAAAATAGTATAATTTACCAAAAATCAAGAAACTAGTGATATTAGGTGAGAACAATGTGGGATTTAGATCTAGCAAGAACAAGAAAGCTCCGTTAATTTTTCCTGTACACCTGGTATGTTCTGTTTGTTAGCTACCTTAAAATATTGGACCTTGTAATTTTGATTCCTCCATCTGTAATGGAGGCTAGCGCTTAAACAAAAACAAATACAGAGAAACCGACTTCAAATTTGGGTTCAGCGATCTCGATTTATCCAGTAGCCGTTTCTGATCTGGTGTTTAAAATGAGCCTTTTATTTGGTTAGCCTTCTGCATTGAAGAATTCATGCAAGCGATTAGATGACAGTAAAGCAGGTAGAGAGCCACTGACCTCAGGTTTGACGTCAGCGAATATGACCTCGATTAATCTCCTTTTTAAACATTTTGATATGATTATTAGACCAAATCTTAGCTTATATTTCCTGTACCCTTATTAGAGCAATGGTAATCGTTGTCAGAATTGTGTTAATACAACTTAATATTACTTTGCATTTGACAGGTATCAAATCAGTACGTTCATGCAATACGAACATAGTTGACGGAGCTTTGTGAAAAAAGAATACCACACTTCGGGAGTCGAACTCGCGTCGCCAGCTTTATGCACGAAAATGAAAAAAAGAAGTAACATGACGCAGCACGCATGGCCACTAGAGACACTTCAGGTAGACAGGCTTCAAGCTTAACTCTTGCTGAAACATGGCCTGAGCCATAGTTGCCTAAAGACCTTAAAATAAAATTCAAATTCTGAAATATAAGCAAAGTAAAAATCATATAAAGTCCATTTTTCATTAACTGCTACTTTTCTTCGGTTCTGTACACAATCATGGAAACCATGCTGTATAATTTGTGTTGTAAAAAGAATATTTAACGTCCCAAATGAGAATAAGCAAGCCTTCATCGCTAATGATAACAGACGTAGTAACATCGCTGTATTATAATTTATTTTATGACCAATAGTAGCAAAATATAATTCATATTACTTTTATTCACATATTTTTCACTACCTTACGACTAGATATATAATAAACATTATTTTCTTCACGAAGATTAGTATTCTAATACTTCACTAATAAACTCATCACATTAAAACCCGCGCAATGGTCACTCACGCTGTTGCGAGGTTGCTACATAGCTGAATTTCTGGACTTAAACTTTTTAAAGTTTATCAGTTTGATTGACTGAGTGTACATGGGTGTCTAAATGAAATCAATACATCAAGTCGCAGACATATTGCTCTTTGTTGCGTCTTATCCGAGATCGAGTTGTAATGAAACATATACGAGTAGTTTACATATCGCATAACATTCTTCTCCGGTTTTTACAATACAAAAACATTAGTAACTTTTTTAATTATCACTACATGAATATTTTTTTTATGATTTATTGCTCGAAGCTTTACATACGTGTCCAACTATGGGCTACTTATCAAATTATCAGCATCTTACACTAAATAAGTAAACAACTTAATAGCGAGTAAAACGAACACCTGAAACATTTCGCTGTCATATATTTTATTTTATTGAATCATGAATAGTTAAGACATAAATTTTAATACATATTTGTTTGATCATCTTTTTATAGTTTCGTGTTGAATCCATGATGCTTCGCTTGGTTAAACCACTAAATTACATTCCCGTTTCCCCAAGCATACACCAGCGTGCAAGGATGAGAGCTCCAGAAACTGTCCCGTTAATAATGGAACCAGAATCAAGGTATTAATACTTGCCATACATTTCGATATGATGTCGTTTGATACTTTTTTTATATATATAGAAAATATCTTGTGTTAAATATTTTTAAAACTAAAAACAAGGAGAAACAATTCTTTGCAATATATTTTAATGACAACTGAGATCAGAAGGGTTCTGATTTGTTTTTAGATTTAATTCACTCATTTATTTGTCAACTTAAAATTGAAGAAGAAAGTTGATTTTTTTTATATTCTGCTATTGTCACATATACCATCGATAAAATCTCGCGTTTACAAATAGGTAAATGCTGCTTTAATTAGTGCAACTTACCTTTACTTCCATATGAGTAATATAACAATTTCTATTGTAAACAAATTATTCATAACGTCAGCGTGAAAGTTATTTAGGGATAAAAGTATGGATATGAGGCCGCTTGTTCAGTAGAAGTCATAAGGAAAACATTAAAGTGCTAGTGTAGAATGTATATATTTTTCCCAGTATGATCTCAGTTATGCAGTAGTAAATAGTACCTGGGAAATGCGTTTATTGGTGAATTACAAAGATATCAATGGATAAATTCGTTAAGCAGTCACTAAGATAATATTACGTTAAACGACACTGATTCAAAAGAGAAAATGGTGTGGTGCTTTTCTTGCCTAGAAATTGCACTCCCGTAAAAGTTACATGCCTATTGCCCATGATTGCTTTGATTATTACAAAATTCATGTCAGCAGGTGTGTCTTATTATTATTTAGTTAAAAGTGACAATCGAGACGAAGATCACGTAACATTTAGAAGAAGAAGGAAAACATCTGGAAATGCGCAAAATATTAACAGTGAAAAACCATTGAAATCGTTATAAGATGTTAACGAGTCTCACGAGTTCCAGCTATCGTGAACGTGCACTTTATAAGAGCTCCTGAAAGTCTAAACAAGCAGGTGTCTGCACAATAAATAAATAGCATGTACTTGGTCCATAATAATTAAGAAACCTAATCCTGCTGTCGGCTATTCTGACTGAGGTTTTCCATAGTTTCTTCCATTCCACCAGGCGAAAGTCTGTAGAAGTCTACATTCGCCATCCCTGGACCCCAGAAATGATCCCCGAAGGATATTATCCCTCAGACCTGTGGTGGGCTTAGGCCATATCTGCCTATAAAATTAAATTAAGGGCTTTAAAAGAGAAGAGGTAGAAAGTTTGTACTTGGTGCCGAAAGTACCTTTAATTTGATAAAATTTCTTTTGCAAATATAACTAGAATAAGTGAACCTATTTAAGTAGTTTTCTGTAACGTAATAGAACTACCTTTTGTGTTACAGACGACTACCCAAATAGGCACATACAGTCTGAAGTTATTCGCAAAATAGATTTTATCAAGCTGAAGGCACTCCTGATACTGAATGTACCAACGGTATTGAAGTAAGAGCCTTAAAAATATATCTCCAATAACTGAACAATCAGAAAATAAAGCATACATTCAAGAGGAATGAGAAATCACGGTGCACTACTAAGCATTTGTTTTATACATGTAATAGAAGCGCTGAGTGCTTGTTCTTAATGCATTACTTAAGAACATTTTATGTTCATCCACGTCAATATCGGCAAACTAAGATGTTACATTTTTCGCAATCCACGATCGCGATGAGTCGCGGCTTAGTTTGATTTATGTGTATAGAAATTAGCTTTATTTCGGAAATAGTATTGAATGATTTGTGTTCGTATCTGATCTTCTTACTTCATGTGGGTGGAAATATAATGTATCTTGTGGTTTCAGGTATTACACAGACCCAGTCATTGTTTTGGACTTCCAGAGCTTGTATCCTTCCATAATCATAGCATACAACTACTGCTATTCTACTTGCTTAGGAAGAGTGGAACATCTTGGAAAGTAAGTAAATTATTTAAAACAATTAAATGTTAGCGTATTTTTCTTTTGTAATAAATAAAAATTCTTATCTGTCAAAGGTATTAATTTTCTGCATGTCGCAAAGCTTTTAAAAACAAGTGAAATTTGGACTCTTAAATGATAACACTAAAAAAAAAAAAAATACACTGCTACGAAATCCATGTTTACATCATTTCAGATCTAAGCAATACACATAGTTGCCAGAACAGGAAAAGTCATTGGCGGTGTTGGGAAGAAACTTCAGTCTAGTGCAGCATCGTGAAAGAATGGATATTATATTGGAAATGAGTATTTCCTTTGTATGTGGTACTGTGGTGTATAATAATTAGCAGTAGTAGCTTTTTCTGTTAAGTTCTTCGCAACTACGTGCACTGCTTTGATTTGACAAAGTGTAAACACTGATTTTATAGTAGTATATTTTTATTTTCTGCTTTCGCGTATTTTTCATTGTCCTTTTATATTTCATATGAAAATCTTTACCCCAGGATGAAAAGAGAAAGTCCCGTGATCGGTTGTAATGTGTTTTAACGTTTAAATGTGTTGCATTTGGCCTGAAAACAGTACATCACGCTGGTAAGTACCAGTGTCATCTAAAAGTAATTTAAAAAGGACAGTGCGCGGGAGACTACTTTCTATACAAAAATTAATTACTTGTTGATGTGTAACAGACACATCGAAACTGCTGTATTAGATAAATTACACCCAATCTCAGAGGTCCAACATAGTGTAGTCATTTTAAGCTAAACTTTTTTGATCACTTTCAAAAATTCTTAAAAACATGGGATTTGGTATATAGACAGTACTTGGCCAACCAACTAACATACTAAAACTAAGCAAAAATCAAACTTGTGCTACAGCCATCTTGGAAAATTGAAGCCAAAATTAAGTTTTTTTTAATTTTTCGCAGAAACTAAGCATCACATCGAAAAAGGTTTTAAATGCAGTTTTGTTCAGTATAAAATTATGAATCATTTTTAAAATAACTTTTTTTTTTCGTAAGCCAAATTTTTTTTATCAGTTTAAAAAATTCTTAAAAGTATGGGATTTGGTATATGTAAAGTACTTTGCCAGCCAAGTAACAGGTGAAAAGTCTCCAAAAATCAAAGTAGTGCTACAGCTGCCAGCAGCCTGGATTTTTTTTTTTTTATTTGCTGAAAAAGAGATTGAAATGAAATTGGTTGTTTTTTTTTTCTGCCCTTGGACCAATCCCATTTCCTCACACTAGATCCTTTGTCTAAGTGTCTAACTGCAACATTCCTGCTCAGAAAACTGAAGCAGTGAGTACTTTCGTGTTAGACAGCGTGTTAAGAAATTAAATATCGCCAGAGGATATCATGATGACTTCAAAAGCAGGAAAACACGTGGTGTCAAATATTTAAACTGTCTGCAAAGAAGCAGAAGAAACTAGTTGAACAGCCATAATGTGGGTACTATGTATGAAAATGGTTACCCTCATTATGGAGTTTATTAAAGCTGAAAGGACAGGAGACTTCACACTCCATCTGAATACAGTTATCGGTATGTATGTACTGTTTCTCATGCTGCAGCTTATAACTTGTATGCAAAGAATTTCATCTCTATGTCCAAAAATTTCTTGAGATACTATCTAATGCTGAACAGATAAATTTGAAACATTTTTTGAAGTCTGCATAGTGTTTTAGAAAACTGGAAATAGATAAGATGGCGGGTCTAGCACAACTTTGATTTAGGGAGGGGTTCTAACTAAAAACCAACAAATTCTCTGAATTTTCGTTTCCAGAGATGAAGTCCTACAAGGAAATCGAAAGCTTTGAGTGAATCAAGTTCGAAACACAACTGTCGTTATTTTTGTAACATTCACAAGCATCCTGCGGGGTTTTGGCGGGCCTAATATGAACCATTGAGTAACAGAAGCCAATAAACGCTTCTGTACTTTAAAAAGAACATTTAAGCCTTTCGAAGAATGGTCCATAGGATCCTATTGTAGAATAGGTTTTCACCGCCCTAGGTCTACATTGCACCGAGAGAAGAAATCCCCCACTTAGGTTTCTTATAGTGCGTTTTGTTCCAAGGCGATGACCCCGTTCCCGCTATTTCTGTTAATGCATTCGATCCAGTTACTAGGTGCTGCCGGCTACACCGATGGGAAGACGTACAGAGTTGTCGGTGAGGAATACCTCGTAGCTCTTTTGGTGACCTACCGCAACTAGATCAAGAGAGCCAAAAGTACTCTCGCTGACGATTCAGCGTGTCTGTTCGGAACGGGTGAATTCCAAACATCAGCAGCCATATTCAGAAACGGTTTTTGGAGCTACTAGAGCTGTACTAACGAGTGATTAACAGTCTGTTAACATAGTCACTCGTTAGTACAGCGCTAGTCCATTTCCATTTTCAAGTGGTGACGGCGTTGTTAACAAAAGATGAAGTATTCTTCTTTCAACACTTGCACCATTTTAAATGTATTAGAGGTCATTAATTGAATCAATAGTTGGAAGAAGGAAATAAACGTCAAACATGAAAAAGTCCTGTTTTTGCTTGAAACGTTGCTTATTGAATAGACACACAACTCCAGTTCGAAGTAAAAAATTGTTTATGCAGTACACAATTTCTTTCTTGCCTCTGACGCTGTGAATCTATTCATTGAGAAACTTTTGGCACTAAAAAGCGTTTTCCGCCGTTTAGGCGTTTTTCTTCTTCCAACTACCGATTCAGTTATTACATATTACACCAGTATAATGGGGTAGTCTTCGTCTTCGAGAACTGGTAACTATCCAACAATGGAAAGGCGAAGGCTTTCCGTCGAATTTGTACCATAGTTGCTTGAAGTCACTTGAGTTGACTTATGTTGAAAGTAGATGAAAATTCGTAGATAATCGTCTTTTTATGACTCTAGGAAAAGAGAGTGGTACATAATTACTTTTGTATATATATATATATAAAAAAAGGACATTTTATCAAGGCTTCCTAAGAGAAAAATGTTATTGAAAATTTTTAGTATATTTCAGAATACTGATCTGTTACGTTAGATCTTTAATGGAGCTGTTTGGTATGAATTCTCATGTGTAGATCTAATTATAGAGCCACGTCCAGTATAATTCTCATGAGTTTTCTATTAAGGCTTTTAAATGTTTTTAACTACGAATATCGGATGAGAATAACTGATCAGTCACTTCATAAAACTTTCTGAATACGGCTGTGAAAGTATTTCTTAGTAACGGCTTTTAGGTATTGTTAAGACTAAAAGACTAAATCATGAGTAAAACCATTGTTAAATTACAGTATAAGAATGAACAACAATAACAATTTGCAATTTTTTTTATTTTTTTTATTTTTGCATTTAAAATAAATTAATTGTCTTAATAAATAATTAATTTTCAGTATGCAGTTTAATAGCTGCGGACAATAACATTACCTTACAATTGTAAAATTCAATAGATACGTTTCCTAAAAGGACACGTCTGAGCTAATCCGTGGTATGGTTTGAACTGAATTTTATTTAAGGTCTTTAGGCATCTCAAGCTCAGGCCGTCCGTGGTATGGTGTAGAACGCTGTTTCAAACTTTGAAGGTCGCGGAGGCGCGTGATGAAGATTTGTTTTATACACATCATAATCTGTAGGCCCGAACCTTTAAAACGAATCATCAACCATTACAATAAGATAATTAGGGACTAACCGTACATGTTTAGAAATTAGGAACCAACCGAAGAAAAATCAAAATTTTCCTTCAAAATGCACTGATTGTTATAGCTTGTTTCCTCCAAACACCATCGGTTGTATAGAAGTAAACGGAATTCAGAATTGAGGAGAACAGGAAAAAAGGAAGGGGAACGTAATACGCATTTTACAGTATAACTTTCTAATTTACTCCCATGTAAAAACCGTTACAACTTTTAAATTATTTGTATTTTTGCATTCGAACTATTGTTTTGTACTTGTTGGGAGTTCCAACTCCATTTTTTAAGAAATTAAAAACACCCTCCCTCTCTTTCGTGTACTCTTCAATTTCACAACCACCAGATATGTTCATTCTTTTATAGTCTGTATAGAATGGGGAAAGACAAATCGTATGTTATAACAGGAGGCACGTAGTGACCCGGTAGGAAGTTCTCCAGGACCCGGTATCGGACCGGTTTTGAGAAATTGCTCGATCCATCATGTTGAAACAGCTTGATTTATCGGTAATTTTGTTACACGAGTTCAAACTGGGACATTCGGCGGCAGAAACTTGGCCCATAGCCGGGCTATGAGTATTGTAGAGTAATTGTAAGACATATTCTCGAATTAATTGCACTTAACAACTTTATTAAAATCACAGTATGTATTACAGTAAAGTACGTAATACGTACATCGAAACAAGAGAATTAGAAAATGCGAAACTAGAGAACGCCGAATAAAAGAGTTAGAATCAGAACTAGGTTCCGCAAATTTAATAATGATGAACCTTGAAATATAGTTGATTTCATGTATACCGAGGCGCAGTATAACAGGGTTTCACTGTGCTTTGCGGTTATTATTACCAAAGCTTACGGCATTTTGTAATTTCAGGGCTGGGCCTTTTGAATTTGGTTGTACCCAACTCAAGGTTTCTCGTTCTGTTGTTGAACAAGTTAAAAACATGAATATATCTCCTTGTGGAGTCGCTTTTATCAAGGCTACAGTAAGAAAAGGCGTTCTTCCCCGAATGCTTGAAGAAATCCTGGCTACTAGATTAATGGTAAGTTCTGTAAATTTATCACATAGTGTTCTTTCATGAATCGAAATGTAATTGCTCCTTCAACCAAGCATCTGAAATTTCGGACTTGGTGAGAGGTTTTTGGTTTAAGTATTAATTAAATTTAAAAAGTATAATAATAGTGTCTTCCTGTTTTTCTAATGTTGTAAAAAAAGGTATTTTGTTTCTGTTTTAATTGCAAAACCTACGCTCTACTTTAGTCTTAATGTATTTCATGTAATTCGAACTTAAAAGAAATGGAAAAGTTCTACCTAGACATTTCGTTAAGAAAGCAAACTACTATATTTCGTTGGATCGAATCGAGTTTCCTCAGGTGTACATAAGCCCCAGTGGATAAAACTGACAGTTGGTAGTTATAATGTAAATTGTGTCCAGTTTGGTTTTAACAAACGACGTGTCCAGGTAAGCTTTTATTATTACTATTATTAGAAGAAGATCACTTTATATAATTATTTCAATTTTTGCTGTGAAAACTTAAAGGTAATGGTTAGAGAGACTGCGTTTTACGCATAAAATTGTAAAAGGAAACAAGTTCAAGATTACAATACTTACTTCCTGTTCTTGTGATATCTATAGCAAAAAGCCATTGTATTTATAAGGCAACAACGCGAAATAACCTCTATAACACGAATTTTCTGTTATATATCTTAGTTTTTCATGTAGATGTATTATAGTTTCCCGTATGTCTTACCAGCGTTATAAAAGTTACTCTCCATTGATTATTTTAATTCAATTTCGTAATTTGCACGACGAAACAGGTAATCATGTTAACAATCTAACATAAAATTTTCATGTGTTGTATGAGAATATGTATCAAGGATGACACATTTTTTTAAATCATATTTGTTTTTTTCTAGTTTCAAAGTTTTTTTAGGTGACCCTTTGAGAGTTTCAAGCTTATAAACTGGCAATTTTCAGTAAATAACTGTTTACACCCCTGCACAGTGGTTCAGCGACCCTGAAAACCTGGCCAAAACCCTTGTTTCACTTGGACGATGTTTATTGGCAACGAAGTAGTCATATAAGAAAGAGTAAAGCGAATTCTACAATTATGATGATCATAAATGTTACTTAAGAGCCCTCCTCGCGCCCGCTCGCATTTATTTAACATTTTTCAAAAAATAAGAGCATAATCAAAATTTTTAGAATATAGCGCACTAGTACGTACAAATTATTATGAAATATAACATTTTATTTTATAGTAATTTGTAAGTTCTAGTGCGCTATGTTCTAACATTTTTGATAGTCCTCTTAGTTTTTGAAATATTTAGAAAAATGTTAAAAAGTGGGGACGAGCACGAGGAAGGTCCTTAAGAGTAAAAAAAAAAAAAAAAAGAAATACGGAAGAAGGTACCGGATCCATTATGAACACATTTGGTACAGCTTTAGTCTTTTGTTAGCTTTGAACTGTTCGACTGGTCTTAAATTGCTTAAAAACGTCCCATGTAGGTATTTAAGTTCATATCAAGACAAATCAGAAGAAAAATATACTGTAGTAATACTAGAAATGAAACACTTGAATATGTCCCGAAGCCGTCTCTTACCGAAAGTGTTCATTGGTTCTGTTGCACGTGGGCAGTTCGCCAAAACGCTGATAATAGAATTCAGGAATTGGTAAATTCGTTTGAATTTGCCCACAGATGCTGGAGAAGATGCACCTGTTCCTGGTGTTGTAGATGCTGCTTTTCAGTCTCTCTGATTCCTTTTACTTGCAGAATTTAATAGAAAGTCCTTCTGCTGCATTTCACATCTCGAAAGGAAAGTATTTACGATTAATTAACAATTCCTTTCCTAGAAATAATAAGTGCACAATTGATCCTTTAAAAAGGAGCAAGAATTGCTTGTAATTTCTAAAAATTAGACTTACTTAACTTATCTATGTAGAAGGATACTTGACGGAGTAACGTGAAACTCTCTTTATAATTCTACAACAACATTTAACGCATTTTCAGTTTAGAAGATTTTACCTCCTCCTTAGATTACGTAACATTTAAAAACTACAGCAATGTCCTGACCATCAGTGTTAGACACATGTATGTGTAGTTGTTGTTGTAAGGAACAAATAAAAAAAAATACTTTATCCAAAAGAAATGAGTACGTAGCTTTAAGACATGCAGTAACTTTGTACCCTTTACGACTAACGATTACGAAACACAAAATGCTCAAAACAAATTGTGACTTTGCAAGCGCCTAACGTACTGTGGGTGAGATCATCGTTACCTTCTGCTTTCAAATAGGCATGACATCGATGTTATTTTCACAACTTAAGTTTTGAGGTTTTGCTTAGGTTTTCAGGGTGTCTGGTCCACTGTGCCCTGCTGAGAAAAATGGGTAATTTTCTAAGGTAAGAATTATTTGTGCAGACTTTGTGGTAGCATTTTAATACTTAACTAAAAATTCGGAGCTTTGGCTCCCCCCCCCCCCCCGAAATTTGTTAAGTAATTTTCGGGCTGTTTCAGCATGAAGAAATTGATGTATAGTAATCGTAATCACTTCATAAAAAGTCCATTTTAAGCTAAACGAAGTCGTTTTCTCTTTTAGGTCTCTATCTTTCTTAGTTACTGAGAGACTAGTTTCCATGATTGACAAAATAAGTCACGTACCGTATTGGAAATCATACCCGATCCCTAGTAAACTAAGAGAATAAGCATATGTTTTTAAAAATGTTGTGAACGTTCATATACATATAGAAACTCATGCGATAAAAAATAATAGAAATTTTCATGCATTCACTTTTTTTTTAAGTCGTGTGATTTCACATGGAATATTATTGTTCTGTGACAAAGCATATTGTGGTAATTTATGAATATTAAAAAAGAAAACAAAAAAACTTCGTTCGGCGCATATGAGAAAGGGAGACCGCACAATTATAATTTCTATATGCTTAGTACCAGAATACCGATCCTTTGGGAAATTGGTCTAACTTATTCTGTGGCAACTCTGCATTTATACTAGTCTGTGCTTCTTGTTAGTATTTGAATTTGTACTTTTTTGCCAGTGTACACAGTCTACCAGATTTGTCCGCCCATGTTTTCACAATCAACGACAACACGCAAATTACTGTACCCGTAGTACAACAAAATGGAGCGGGATTCTTACTAATAGTCTGTCACAGATAGTATATTTGTTCATAAATCTTCATTGTTTCAGGTGAAAAAGTCTATGAAGGAATACAAAGACGACAAGACTCTGCAACGTGTTCTCCACTCGAGGCAATTAGGATTGAAATTAATTGCTAATGTTACCTATGGTTATACATCGGCCAATTTTTCTGGAAGAATGCCTTGCATTGAGGTAATGTTGTCTCGTTTGACTAACATTGTTTAAAATTACTTTTTTAAAGTTGAAAATTACACACTTGTGAACATTTTTTCTCGCTCTTAAGCGTGTCCATGTGCTATTTTTTATCTTTGATTTCAGCTGAAACTGTTCTATTCGATTGCTAGATACCTGAAAATCAATTATTCATAGTAAAGGTTTGTGTTTTATGAAGGTATAATTCTGTAACGAAAGTAGGGATGAAATTGATACTTAATAGGTTACATTTGAATATAAATGAACAAGAATATCTAATTTTTATTACGGAAGTGAAGCTTTTACTACTAAGAAAATGGTAAACCCAGTTGGTTCACAAAATTCTGTATGATAGAGTGACCTGTAACATAAAAGCAGACCTAGGATTTTTTTCTTATCTATTGATGGGTGTTGTATGTGTTGTTTAGTCCTTTCCACGAAGGTAATTAATTTTGTTTTCAAGCAGTTGGACAGATCAGTGCAATTTTCGTATTCATGTGAGTAATCTTTTTAATCCTTTTAAATCTGTAGGTTGGTGACAGCGTGGTCAGCAAAGCACGGGAGACTTTAGAACGAGCTATTCAATTGGTTGAATCTACTTCTCGTTGGAAAGCCAGAGTTATTTATGGAGATACAGATTCTCTTTTTGTGTTGGTTCCGGGTAGAAGTCGGGAGCAGGCATTTGCGATTGGAGCTGAAATTGCCGAAGCTGTAACTAATGACAATCCTAAGCCAGTCAAACTGAAATTAGAGAAGGTCTATCAACCATGTATTCTGCAGGTTAGTTTGTTGTGAATAATTGTGTTTAGAGGTAACAGCTAATGAATGTAGTTAGTTGTGTATGTTCTTTAGTTCTTACATAAATGTTGAAGTCTGTGAAATGCATACGCTTTTAAAAATCAAGTGACTTCGTAAATATACACTAAGGGGTGTTCCACTCTGAAGGATTTAGTCGATATGTTGTAACTAGGTAGAGAGAGAGAGGATATGATGCAGTAACAACTTATCATTCCGCAACGTTATCATCACGTGGATTTTGGCATACACCTGTATTCACCCTTACTTGCTTTGTCGTCTGAACTGGCATAAAAATATTACTTTTATTAAGGCTGCATTATCTTAATTTAATACTCAATTATCACAAAAAGTATTTGTAAGACCTTCATGTAATTATTAGTTCAAAACTTGTCTCATAGAGCCGAAACGTGCTGTGTATAATTTTTTAGTATTAAAGTGGACAAGTTTCAACACAATTGGATAGGTTCTTCTGGGTTCGTTGGCGTATATCTGGAGGAAATTCGAAATCATAAGTACATAGAATAAACGCAAATGTTTCAGGTACAGTCATTTTTAGTGGACACTTGTCAGATTACAAGCAAACCATTCTGTTGTCATGCGGTATGAAGTTACAGGACAATAATAATAGTTATTTTATTTTAAAATAAGATAAATTATATTACACGTACACACACGTGCGTAATAAATTCTATTGATTCTCCTTTACAGACTAAGAAACGGTACGTTGGTTATATGTACGAATCTCCTGAACAAGAGAAGGCTGTGTATGATGCTAAGGGTATAGAAACAGTAAGAAGAGACGGTTGTCCTGCTGTCGCTAAGGTACACTTGCAGTTTCTTTATTTTTTTCGTAATATTAACTTAGCAATTTGTGTTATATTTTTTATCTTTAGTCCCATCATATTCTCAATAGGAATTCACAATATAAAAGAAAATATCTTCCTCAATATCATTGTGCACGGGGGGAGGGGGGGGGGATAACAAGCACTTACCACAAACAAGGTGTACACCGAGGAGTCTCTTCTATGCTTAGCCTTTCAATGGCTGTGAGCCATCATCACTAGGAGTTCAGATTAGGGTAAGATAAGTATGTAAATATAGAGGTAGCTAATATTATGTACTTTACTACGTATCATTTTACCTCCTTGTTCTTAGTATGAGTTCCTGATGATGTTATGAACCAGGGTTGAAAAAATCACATATTTTTATTTAAATTGACATTTTATTTTAATCATTTTTATTTATTTATTTAAATAACTTGTGGCGCTGAAACTGTTTCCAAGGTTTTTTTTTTTTTCAAATGCAACCAGTAAAAACTAAAGTAAATTTCACAAATATGTGGTGTACCTTACGTTAAAAGTAACCATAGAAATTGGCAGTTACAAATAGTAACAATTTTGAAAAGGAAGATAAAACGTTACTGACTATGATACATTTTACAATGCAAAAGTTAACACGTAGGAAACTTCTACGTTACTTTCGTCGATACACGATAAACGAAGGGTTTCCGAGAGGTATACTTCCTAACTAAATCCAAAAAAGGAACGATATAAAATGTTAGAACGTATCAGCTTTCCTTCTAGAATGACGTCTATATCTTTCTCTTTTCCTAAGAAATTGCAAATTTTATAATCGCAATTGCCTTTTTTTCTCCATGCTATATCCTCCAAACGAAATTTTCTAGTAATTTAAGTTTACTAAGATGTATTTTCATTCATTTCGGTGAGAGTTTTCAGTCCTCGAAATATCAGTTCGGGAACACCCTAGAAAAATACAAGCTATTCAATAAAATATAAGCTATTTTAGACCGCGATGGCTCAATGCCATCTCGGCTCGTGGCAAGTAGGCTTTGTAGTGAACAAACACTGTAGGCGTGGGTTTTCTCGGGATTGCCCCGTTTCTGACCACTTCTTTATGCCTCTAATTCTTCCATCGTCCATTCGGCCTGAGCCGAAGGTACCTAAAGGCGTTAAATATAATTCAATAACAGATATTTAATACAGTCAAATCAGTAGTGGATACGCAGCTTTGCATTTTCATTTTTTAGCATAGACATAGCTAAACTTCACACGCTCATAAATTGATTTTGAGCAATTTATAAAGAAATTTAATTGTTTGACACAAATACCAGTACATTTTGCGTAATAAATAGGTAATGTTACGAAACAACAATTTTTGTTTTGTAAACAAAAACAGGATTTTCGGTTTCTTTTTTTTTTTTTAATTTCTTTTTCGTATGTATTACTATTAGAAAGAGTAAAAGGCGAATTTCAATCTTACATACAATTTTAATCACAAAATACTTAGAAATACTGCTATTTATTTCTATTTTAAATAAAATTAATCTTGATTTAAATCGTGATTTTTTTTTTTTATTTAAATCGATTTAAATCATTCAACCGTGTTGAGAACCATTGAAAGTTTAAGCATAAAAGCGAACCGTTAAAGGATAACATGTGTAGTAAGTACGTAAAAAGGAGTATAAGTTACTTACGTATGTAAAAAGGAGTACAAGTTACTTATGTATATACTACTTAACTTCAATGGATCGATGATAAATATATTCTCTTTTGTAATAATAACTCTTTTACTGCTTAAAATAATTTAACAGATACAAATATATATATATATATATAATATTTTACTCTTTATTTCTTCCAGTGCATACAAGTCGACTTAAAATTTGTAAGTTAATTTTGAATAGTATTAAGTACAAGACTTGTCAAGGGACAAATTTGAGTCTCATCCTTTTCACCGTTTTGTACTGAAAGTATGTATTTGAACGATAGCTATTATATTTGTGTAGATGACATTGTGAACTAGGTCACATACGTTAAACGCCTTGGCATTTGAACACCAAAGCGAGATCTAATTTATCCCATAAATTCATTTGTACACGATCATTGTACTCACTGTAGGGTGTCTAAAAGAGATGCTTTAGATTAATATTTGCTATATTTTACCATCGATCCCAAATGTATTACACACCCAAATATTCACTTTTAGGTTCTGATATTCATATAGATTATTTCATACAAAAAGTAGTTTCTTAGTGAAGGGCACAGGAGAAAAAACAACGTAGTCCAAAAACTGAACTTTTCAAGGAGAAAGAAAACCTTCAAATCTGTATTCTTTTTAATTTTTTCTCGGCATCTTGAATTGTCAATAAATTTCGACTCCGTTGATTGATCCCCTTCACTACTTGTCATGCGGGAATTACCTAAGAAAGCAATAAAATGCCATTATAACTTCATTTTCATAGTTTCTAGTCTCCGTTGGGTTTTACCCCTGTACCCTTCAATTGTGCACATAATTATTTACAAATTAAACAGATGTGTATGGGCCGGAAGGCGGTATGTATGTCACATGATTTTCTTCTTTCTTTTAAAACAGATGTTGGAAAAGTCGATTCGCATTTTGTTTGAAACTCAAGATGTGAGTCTGGTGAAGCAGTATGTACAAAGACAGTTCCAGAAGTTGTTCCAGGGTCGTATTAATATCCAGGACTTAATATTTGCTCGTGAGTTCAGGGGATTGTCTGGCTACAGGCCAGGTGCGTGTGTTCCTGCCCTTGAATTGACACGGTAAGTTCTTGAAGCAACTTTTGATGGAAAGTATTTCACATATATATATACATAATGATACCTCCTGTGCTTCATGATTTCAAAGATAAATCTTTTGTTAGTATTTACATTATAAACATCAACGTATAAGTTAATGTATTTGACATTGGAATGCGCTTCTTTTCAATGAAGGTTGTACATTTTTAAAATAATAATTAAGTCCTTATGCCTAGCACAACAGCTACGCATATAACTTTGACACTTTAGAAACTAGGTCATTGCTACTTGATAAGTATTTCTGTGGATAAATGGCATCAACACATGTGTCGACTTAGCCGAATCTAGTTAGTTTTATGTATGGTTTTGTGCAACCATAACATCAATCAATATCAGTTGTACTAACCTTGTATAGGAACAAGATTATCAATTGAGAGGGTTATGTAAAGTCAAATTTGACTTTTCTGTGCCCTTCAAACTTTGACACTCTTCCTTCTGTAAAAGTAAATTTGACGTATCTGCTTATGCCATCAATCACTACAGTTTTCTTCTATGGGGTTAATTGTAGAAAAAGAAAGAATCGAATCTTGAGGGTGATATGATACGACCAAGAGGATATTGTAATTTTGAATATGCACGGGAACTGAGATAGCTCACTCGTATAACGTAAGCCTGACAAGCGGGTTCGATTGTCCAATTGCAATGTCCCTTGATTACAAGACCTCTTGACGTTTTCCAGGGTGTCCCTCAGTTTCACCAGGCTAATACCTTTATGGTACCTAAACAGCGCATTGTCACTAGCTTCCCCTTCGTTGCGCCCGGAAGAATGCTCACCGAGGGTCTAATTTCTCCGGGATGTTGAGTTTTTGACCGTACCTGCCTGTATGGTTCATTAAAAAATAGATCTGACAGGCTGAATGAAGCATTAAGTTGCTGTAAAGCCCATAGTGTACAGTTTCAAACTTGACTGGAGTTCTTTTTTAGTAGTGTGTATAATATTTGAAAGTAACAATGCTGTTGCCTGTAGTACAGAGCGCAATGTGGTTATTTCAAGCAGAATTTGACTTCGGACCTTAATATTCGTCTTGCCAGGTAATGCTGCAAGAAATCTGATAGAAGTAGATAACTATGAGGCCGTTGAAAACCCATTTAATCCACCTAAAACATCCCATTTGTTCAATACAAACATTTTCTAAAACAAATACTTATATTAAATATTGACATTATGCGCCGGGTTAATTTATTAATGTCAAAATTATTATTTTTACGTACGTGTCTGCACTGTTGAAGTTCCTTTGAAATGCAATCACTTTTTATAAACGAATTGGAAAAAACACATAAGTAAAATACAAGTACTTTTAGCTGTTTTGCCTCACTTTTCCATCTTCGTACCCCGGTACTAAGTAGTGGATTATGCATTTTCATAAGAGAGTGAAATCGCGCGAAGGGATGTATTAAGGATATTGGCCAGTAATCCTGCCTGAAGTATGAAAAATTGTACCGAGGAAAATTTAGAATTGGGAAGAAAAATATATGGCATATGAACGCGCAGTAACCACGCGTACATGACAATGAAAACAGAACAATTTTCTTAATGGATAACCATTCGTGGGGGTTTGCCAGATGGTGTGCATTATCCCTATTCTTCCCCCCCTTCCCTCTCCTAATTCGTCGTGAGGTTTCGTTTCACTTCGGTCCAGTAACTGCGTAATATCGTCGTGAAGAATACAGCACGTGTCCTGAGTTCCCTGCAGAAACTGGTGGAGATACTTTTATATATCTAGTGATTGGAATTAACAATTTCCTTTAAGTGGAATGCAAGAAATTTTACAATACCGCCACAGCCACTTTGGATGAAAATGACATTTCTGCTTGTTTCGACTCTCGTTTTGTCAAGGTATCTCCGAAGTAGTTCTTAGTTTCTCCAACAGAAAGTGGTATAATATCGACGAAGGTAACACCGAGAATGTCAGACTTCAATTCAAATTTTGTGTTTTTTTTCCTTCTGTAAAATTTACATTTTGCGACTTAGACTGTGTTGTAAAATCTGCGACGATATGTTTGTGTTCCACTTCTGTCGCTTGCGATCTTCAGCTGTTTCCGTAGTACAAAAATTGTCATATTATGATTTGAAGCCGGTTTTCGTGTCGAGACAGGAATTTAACATCAGTATTGCCATACTGATAAATAGTAATAATAGTAAACAGCAAAATACTTAGGTCTGTCGAAAGAAAGTGATTCAAGTATAGGGTAGATTCTTATAGGGAAGAGGAGAGTAATTTGCCGTGAGCTAACGCTGATGGATTTTCACCTAACCTTGTTTTAATTCCCTACTATTTCTTTTATTTCTGCAAGTAATACGAACTATATCTTTTCTAGGCAATGGATAAAAGTGGATCGTCGAGCGGAACCACGAGTAAAGGAGAGAGTGCCATATGTGATCATTAGTGGTCCTCCAGGACTTCCTCTTATTCGTCTTGTGAAATCTCCACATGATCTTCTGAATGACCAGAGTCTCAAAATTAATTCAGTGTATTACATAACGAGAGTAATAGTTCCACCCCTTAATCGCTGTTTTTCTCTACTTGGAGTAGATGTAGAAACTTGGTAAGTACTTACTTTGTCTTTGATTCTTGTTGAACTGTGCCCATAAGCTATTGGAGTTTGTGTCAGACCTGGAACTGGACACGTATATTGTTTTAATTACTTTATGTATCTTACGCAGAGATATTACCCTACAATTTTGTTTTGTGTTACTGTTTTATCGATTACTAGTATTGTGCTGGGTTCTGGGAATAGAAGTGCACAGACATGTCATCACTACATGTCAGCGTGTCTATCAGCCAGGAAAATAGGGAAAAGTCAGGAGATTTTATTTTTCAGGGAATCAGGAAAACTTTTAATTCCTTCAAGAAAATCAGTCACTTGTAATAGAATAAGGAAACAATTTTTAGCAGATACATAAATTCTTGGAAGGGAAAAACTTGGTTCTAAGCAAGTTACAGGAACATAGTGCAACTTATGAAGCAGTGTACCATAAAAGCTGAACTTTGAGGTTATCATGGGTAGTGCGCAGATCTCCAGATTCACAGGTACATTTCAGAAAGATAGGCCTCTAATACACGTGGTTTACAATTAAATAAAAATTTCACTTATGTATAACCTGATGCACAAAAAGGTTGTACAGTTCAAAGTATGCACAATGTACTTATGAATAATTAACCTCCATTAAAAAAAAATCACAGTAGGTTCGACGTTTCAGATCCAACTGTGAGTACATTCTCAGGAACCAACATGTAAAGGGTAATAAGGGAAGGATGATGATCAAAAGACAGATATAATTGTTTGACGCACAATCAGGATATTCATACTTGTCTTGTGTGTGAAATATCGTCAGATTGTGTTCTCGGTAAGCTTCTAAATGTTGAACATTTGGAATCGCTGCAGGCCAGCCCATTTTGTCAACTCCCTTCTCAACCATCTATTTTCCCCACACTCCTGTCACCCTCGCTTTGTGAATTCGTACATTGTCGTGCTGGTCACGTAATAGGAAGCATAGATCTACTCAAAACGACCGTGTATTCACATTTTTATGCAGTGTAACAATGGGTCAAGGTCATTTCATGGAAAACAATCCTACACCATAAGGCCATCACTTCACTCTTGTCACAGCAAATGTCATTCACTGGGCATTTTCCAAACCCAAACCATTCCAGAAAGCATAGCGCGATTCATCACTCCACAGAACACATTTCCATTATATCATGGTCCAAGCATTTGGTGCTTGGAATTCACGGCAATAATGTTTGGTTTCGGAGCAGCTGCGCGACTAAGAAAACCCATTTCCCTCCCGTCTCGACAAAGTCATGGTGCAGATGATTTTGACGAACGACTCGTTTTCTTCTTGGTCTATCAGTGTACTAGGCCTGCCAGGTTGCATTTGCGTTGTGGTGAATCCTTGTCGCTACCATTCCACAATAAATCACTTAGTCAACCTCGTGAACTAAGAAGGATTGATGCTTACTGACGTGGTAGTCCATGATGCAAGTCAGTTAATAACCCCCGTTTTAATACTGGTCCGTGACGTCATTTTGACTTACATGGTTCAGTTCACTGTAATCAAGGGGATTTCGGTAGCATTTCATTACATTATGTAAGTATAAATGCTTTTAAAAAATCCATTATTTCTGTGGTCTATTTAAGGAGCGAGTAGTTAACTACACTTACAGTAATATCACAAACTACGAAAGACTTGTTTTTAGCGATCTGCCATTGCCAAGCTCCATGTTCGATCAAGAGTGCTTTATTTTTGGATTTTCCAAAATTGTAAGATGAAATCGACACACCTTCGACGAGTAATGAAGAAGCAGATAAGCGGTAGTCTTCAAGAGCGCATCAAATCCGCAATAAACAGCATTGTTACGCAGGAGACTAAAATTTCAAACATCTTGACGTTGGTGATGCCGTCTCAAATTCTTCAATAAACGAACACTGAAACTACGTTTCCTAAGTAATACTCACTGAGATCATCGCGGGGAATGAATGCCTAGGAAAACTTGGAAGAAATTTAGTAAATCAGAAGAAAAAAAGAAAAGTAATATGTTAGGTAAGAACTTAAAACACCCACACCCATTATACTAAATGCAGAATCACAACTGTCGTACACGTGGAGAGGATTGGTTCATTTCCGTACCGTTTGATTAATTTTACTCTCATAAACAGTTACGATGAATATTACTATTCAATTCATGCTGAGAAATGAATTGATCAGCCGTAGTTGAAGCTAAGGATTAAGTAAAAAGAATTATTTTGCAGACGTTAAAATCCACTAAAAGGTTATGGAAGAATGTTATTCGACATGACGGAAAAGAAAACGAGAGCTGTTGTCAGTGGAAACGCTCATCCATGTACATAAAATGTTACACTTAATTGTTATATAAGAAAACATTGAACAATTGGTAACACTTAATCTGTGTTTGTGGCAATGTTATCCCAAAAATTTAAATCATAATGATTTATTATTATTATATTTACCTATATTTATGATTGATGTCCATATTTTATCTACCTGTCATGTGTCCAAGTGTCGGTTTCTACTTATGTATGTATACAGGATGTATCTTAATATGTGGGAAGACGAATTCCTGATACTAAAACAATTTTAAGAAATCCACATTAACATGGGGCCGATTTCGAGTTCCAAGGTTTCCAACTTAGAGCCCGAAATGGACATCTGTCAATTGTAAATACAAGGAATATTTCACCATAAATCAGAAACAATGCATTAAATTTAAATTTAGTTTTCAGAAGGCGATTTGTAACAATTTGGTGAATATTATGAGTTTTATAAAAAATATTCAATTGGGTTGTCAGTGTTGCCAACCTGGTATATCGTTCATTTTTTCAAATGGCACACCTCAGTTTATTGGATATATTGTATCCTCTTACTTAAGGCCGCTTTAGACGATACAATTTCTCGTACGATGAATCTTAGCGAAAGCAGTGTGCCAGCGTAAAAAGAAAAAAGTTATGGATTTATACCATAGCATCTTGCCCTATTGTGGCATTCTTGCTTTCACAATCTAGCACTACTGCTAATCGTAAGATTCATCTAGCATAAATGCTGTCGTCTAAAGCGGCCTTTACTCTGTGGCTTACGGAACTCGCAAGTTCATCGCCGCAGTAACAAACGTTCTCCATAGGATTCTACCCTGAGCAAAATTAAGCCAGTTTTCATCACAAACACGTACTTCTCGAGGATCTCTTCTAATACTATTCTCCCAACGTTATATCGGTCTTCCCAACGATCTCTTTCCCCCGGTTTACCAACCACGATGGAATATAATCTCGTTTCTCTCCCATCCGAGCTACATGGCTTGTCCACCTTAGTCGTCACGATTTCATTATCCTTACATCGGCTGAGTCGTACAGTCTGTGAAGTTCTTCATTATGCAGTCTCCTCCATTCCCCAGTCATCTCGTCCCGTTTACCCCTCTCAATACCTTATTTTCAAACACTCGTAATTTATGGTCATCTGCTAGGGTCGTACTCCAACTTTCGCAACCGTAAAGTATTAACGGCAAATTAACTGTTCTGTATATTTTCAATTTCAACTTTCTTGATATTAATCGCGAAGCTAGGAGTTTCTGGACTGAGTAGAAACATGCGTTGCCCGATGCTAGGCGATTTTTTATTTCGTCCGTGACCTCGTTTTTGCTTGTTACATATGCTCCCAAGTATTTAAATTTGTTTACATTTTGTGTGTTCTCATTCTTAATCGTTATGTATCTATTTCCTTCATTCTCCGTGTTTCGACTTATGTATTTTGTTTTCCCTATGTTTACCTGTAGCCCTATCTCATCACACGCTTCTACTAAGACATCGGTTTACTTTATTGTGTATCTATATCGTCCCCTTTTAAATTTACATCATCCGCGTATACGAACAATTGATTCAAAGCATTCAATGATAGTCCCTTTTTGTCCTCTTTAATTTTTAAAATCGCATATTCGAACGCAAAGTTAAACAGTAATGGTGACAAGGTATCACCTTGTTTCAATTCGTTGCGAATCTCGAAACTATCTAACATATTATCACCTATTCGTACTCTGCTTATGGGGTCGCTGAGACACATCCTCACTAGTTGAAGTTTTTTTCGGAATTCCAAATTGTACCAGGAAATTGCACTAGTAGCGACCCGTGACGTTGAAACCAAGTGAGCTACCGAAAAAAAAAGTTATATTTCAAAAGGCGTAACTGTATTAAATATGAATGTTCTAATTATTTATCTAATTTATATTAGTAAGTCGTCCGTGCTGGTAACTACAGGGTAAGAATGCCTCAATTTGTTGGGGAATAGCGATTACGATTTCTATATTTGATACCATCCAGGCATTCAGACGACAAGGTTTAGGAAACATTAGGCACGTATCCAGAAATTGGTTTTAGGAGGGATCCAAGGGCTACCAGGGGTGTCCAAAGTGTGCCTGGGCATGAAATGTATATTAAATATGTATCGTTACTTCTGAAGTTATACTATTTTTCTATAAAACTGAATTTTGGGGGGATCCGAACCCCCCCGGACGCACCTTCCTAAATACGTATCCTTGGGAAACACTGGAAAACTTCTAACAACAATAGAAAGTTTGCCCGTTGCAGGATTTGTATATGGCTTACTTGAACAGTGTCTTGCTAATTTGGCGCTAAACACTAGTGTAGATTTTGAGTAGACTTTTTGTCTTTGATTCACCACTATTATTATTATGACATTGTAAAATGGAATTGGCAGGGTTATAATGAAGCCAGTGCACTCGAGGGCGCCACCCCGGCACTTTCAACGGGACGGGCGTAAACCATAGTGCTGTTATCGCCCATACACTTCATTTTATCTTACCGGCACTTTCAATAGGCATCATGGAGCGCTCTTTATCTTTGTGTTACTTTAATTATTTTTCAAACCCTTATTTTGCGTACAAATTTTCAGTTCTGTGACAGACTAAATCTGATAGCTTTACACTATAGAAGAACTTATTGTTCGTGGCATTGCCTAGTTAAAAGCTACAACAATGTAAGGAGCTCTGCAATTTCTACTGTTTTTTCAGTGTACATCCAACACGTGATCTCAGATTTCTGTACGTCTGGTGTGATCACTGTGGCAATTTCGTATCTGTGACTATTACTACCGGTACCTCGCAGATCTTGGATGTCAAGTGACATAATGAGCCGATCCTAAAGCCGGTGATTTGTACGTAAGAAAAATGGAAAGAAGTGAAGAAGAGAAGAAAACCACACTCTGAGGAAACTAACTCTAACACACAAAAAATAACATATTCAGAATTGTCACAATAATTCATATAGTTTATATGGTTTTCTTTTACATGTTCACATTTCGATTAAGTTCTTACTCATTCTCTACGCAACCACGTACCGACTACAATTTAACAGCACGTCTGAATTTCGGTACCTTCCTAGGGTCAAACACGATTGTTTCTTAATATAGTTATAAAGCGTCAAAAGCAACATGAACCATTTGATAAATATAGCATTTCTGGCTATCCTAGCGAGGGGAGCTTGAAGTATAACAGCTTCAAACATCAGGAGAAGAAGCATGAGCAAAGCCGAGAAAGTTCCAACCTGGCCTCAGAGCTCCTTAACACACGTCAAGCAGAATGTTATACTGTGCTGTTGGAATTCGTTGCCATGGTAACCGATGAGAACGCGCACAGAGGCCGCCTCAGGTGGAAGAATTCTGGGGAACCAAGCAGCGAAACGTGACTGACAAGGAGCAGGCATTACCAATCTCTCACCACTGACAACGAGCAGCCAGTCGGGCCACTTCGGCTAGCTTGACATTCTAGCATGTCATGCTCCGGAGCCTTGACCTAATGAAAGGCTGCGCTATATGCTAGATTATGGCAACCGGTATATATATTAAACGCATGTTTTGTATCATAGAAAGTAATTTATTTATTTTGGGAACAAGAACAAAAATTTACATATATTTGTATTTTTATGGAGAAATATACATGAGACCTGGCCTCACCCGACAGGCCGCTTCTATATTGCATAGTTTTTTCCTTTTGATAGTCATATGCTTTGTTAAAATCAGTGAATAACTGGTGAACAGTCCCATTATATTCCCATTTCTTCTAAATCCACATTGATCATCTCCAATTATTTCATCTACGTATACACTTAGGCGAGTTAGCAGGATATTACTCAATACTTTGTAACATGTTTGGAGTAACGAGATTCCGCGGTAATTATTACAGTCCGATTTATCGCCTTTTTTATAATCCGGAACTATTTTCTAGGTTTTCCATTCCTTTAGAAGCTCCGCCTTTCTCCATGTAGCACTTACCAATTTATGCAATTCTTTGATGAGTACCGTTCCTCTCGCTTTAATTCGGCTGGAATATTGTCTGTTCCCGGTGATTTGAAATTTTTCAATTTCTTTACCGATATTTCGACCTGTATCTCGCTAGGTTCTGGTACCCACGGTTCTGCTCTGTGCATTTTTAATTCTTCTGTTTTTTCTCCGTTGTGTACATTAAGAAGTTTGTAGAAATAATTTTTCCACACATCGATCATTATAGTCTGATCCGCCTGAAGAGCTCCGCGTTCATTTCTAATCTTTCTTAAGCTCGGTTGGTAACCTTTTCTTAACGAGTTCACCCCTGTGTAAAGATCTCAATATGTTATTTGTCTTGCAGTTATTTATGTTATTTGTTTTCCTCTATCTCCTGAATCTTCTGCGTCAGATATTCTCGCTTTTTGTTCTGAAGCCCCGTGTGGCGTTGCGTTTCGTGTTACTGTAGCGGTTGGTATTTGCTTCGCTTTTTCTGATGATGATTTACATATGTGAAGCACAGAACGCAGTGCTGCAAACTATGAACAATATGTGAGGTGAAATATTCCGCATGTCCATTTTCAACGTTTAAAGTCATATTAACCCATAATATTCACCGAATTGTTACAAATCATCTTCAGAAAACTACATTTTACTTAAGGCATCCTTTCTGATTTATGGCGAAATATTCATTACATTTACCATTGACAGGAATAAATTTTGGGCTCCAAGTTGGAAACCTTGTATCTCGAAAACGAAACATAATCAGACCCATGTTTATATGGACTTTTTTCATTGTTTTAGTGTCAGGAATTCGTCTCTGAAGTTTGTCCCACATATTAAGAGTATATGAGTCTATCTTACGCAAAATAGATACGTCTCTAATAGTGGGTGAAGTGAATAAAAACGAGTAAATGCTTATACTTGCCTATTTTTAAGTAAATACTTGAGAATAAGTGAAGAAAAATAGAGTATACTTTCCATCAGGAGTAAATACTTGTGCTTTGAAAGTGAATGCTTCTGTGGTATGTAAATGCTCGGAACTTTGAAGCAATTACTTGAATAAGAGTGAATTAAAATAATTTGAAAGTAAACTCTCAGTTGACACAAGAAAATACTCTTGATAGTCGAGAGAATACTTGCGAGTAAACCCTTTTATTCACTTCACCCATTATATTGTGTTTTTTGCGTTGGTGTAAAAGACCTGATATGGAATTTTAATAGGCATCGCGGATATGTTCCTTTAGCCTGACATGTAGTTTATAGTTGGTCTGACTTATATACTGGCTATTGCTAGTATACAGTTGTGTCCCTGAAGTAATGGTCCAAACTTGGGGAGGTGATTACATCAAAACAAGGAAGAAGTTCATTTGAAGAAATTCAGAATTATGCGTAGTTTCAGAGCTGTTCGAGCTCAAAATGATTCAGAATTCCATTCCCAATTCTTACTTTGCTGCTCCAAAGGTAAAAGTATTCAAGTTATTTATGAATGGCAAATGCAGTTTAAAAGTTAATTTCTGTGGTTGCCCTCGTAATCCACGTAATTCCTGCTTTGCGAAATCTGTCTATGCGGAACTCCTTCAGTCATAAACATTGCTTAAATAGTTGTATCCTACTTCGATGGTGATTTTCTAAGCCAACACCGCTTACATCATTATATGTCGAGATATGACGTAGTTTGTGACGATGCCGTCGTAACTTTGAAGGCCTCGACGTTAAACTCCGAAACTACCCATAATTTTGAATATTTTTTTTTCGAAGGAACTTTTTCTTGTTTTCATGTAAATAATCACGTCCCGAAATTTGCACATTATTTCAGGGACACCCTGTATATTTTAATATGTACAATCTTAATAATTATTTTTTTAAAATTTAAAATACGCATCTTAATATAATTTTTTAACATTACTAATGCAAAACTCACCTTAATAAACCTAAAGTGCAGAAATGTCCTCTTAACAGTTTATTTAATCTAATGGTGGCTATGCCTTTCTAAACAAAAGTAGTTTCATCTTCAGGCCGAACGGTGATGTAATTGTCTTTCTAAAGTTGTTACATGTATTGTTAACTGAAAAACATATCAGACGTGGTGCAATGTGTAAATTATTTATGTAGATCCAAAATCGTAATTCAGCCTGATCATATTATACAATTTAACTTTAAACTGCCACTGTCTTACTGTCAGTGTTACAAGATGCCATTGACTTTTTGTAGACGGGAGATAGTTTATGGAACGGCGGCCATATGTAGGAAATATAAAATGGAAATTTGAATTTGTTTGGCTCTTAGGCATCTTCGGCTCAGGCCGGGATAGAGGATAAGGATGGTAGCGGTCAGGACCTTAAGGTACCATCCCGACATTAGCCTGATGGAACTGAGGGCAAACCGTGGAAAACCTATGGACGGCCACGGGGTTCGAACCTACGTGCCTTCCCATTGCCAATCTGAAGTACGCGAAATGAAATGGAATTACTGTCAAGTGTAAATTAAATGAATGGAGACTAGGGAAGGTCAAGATTGTTAGGTTCTAACAGGTGTAAGTTAATACTGTATATGTATTAGAAAAGCGAATTCCAGTAATCATAGATGAACGTTAAAAATGAATCACAAGTAACTTGAATTGAGTTACAAATGGTTGTGTATTACCAGCTGATAATGCTATGTTTAACGTGGCGGTAAGAATTGCTCTATGTGAGGATACCAACCAAGCCTTGTGTAGAAATCCTTCATCTGTGTTGAGTTGTGGTAGTCTGGAAATTATGGAACGCTTCTCAATAACTGCTCTTTCAATGTTAGACTAGTAGCATTATGTATTACCTTGGTTGACGTGATGTGATTTTCCTCCTATAAGTGTTCAATCAGACAATCCTGACGCCGAATTCTCAGAGTTGGCATCTCTTTCGTGTTCACTGAGGTGCACAGATAGGCATCATTTGGTCATGCCAATATACTTCTTTCCACAACTGCAAATAACCTCATAGACACCTGACTATTAACTCAAAGAGTTTTCCCGTCGTGCTCCAAAATAGTCTACCGCAGACCTCCGAATCTCAACAGAGTCTCTCCAGAACTGGACCAATCCCACCCCCTCCCCTCAAACCTGTCATGTGCAATAGACCCCGCTACAGAACCTGTCCTATTTTTAATCTCAGTCTGACCTTCGAACATCCTGTCACTCACAAGACGTACTCTTTCCGACACTCGGGCAGTTGCATATCTTCAGACCTCATTTGCCTCCTACTCTGTAACCTATGTTCCGCCTTCTACGTTGGAGAAACCCAAACACCTCTAACAATCCGCATCAACAACCATCGCTACTGCTCAAAATCACAACTTCCGCACCTCCCCATATCTGAACACACTTCTTATCACGGCTGCACCTTTGACGAAACCTGAGTCAGCATCCTGAAAATTCTGAACCCCGACTCACCTGCCACTGTTTGAAAGAGATGGGAGCAGACGTACATCTCTATCCTTTCCGCTAATCATGAAGCCGGCCCAACTGCCTGTAACTCCTTGCAACGCAGCTTCTGCTTTTTCCATTCTCTTCTTTGTTCAGTCTCTAGTTGCACTTTTATTCTGATTTTCTATATTGTTTCTTTATTCTTCCCTTTTTCCCTTCATCTTTTTTATTATTATTATCCCCTCCCCTCTGATTCTTTACCCTTTTATTCCTGTAGGAAGACCCTTACTTACCCCTAACAACCTCCGCACTTCCTTCTCCACTTGGTGTTTTCTCCTACCCATCTGGTCATTTTCCCGCCTCCATAACCTGGCCATACTATTACCCAGCATCATTTGGCAACATGGCGTCTCCTTAGCACACGTCCCGTACCAGTCTGCTCTGTCCATTTTCTTTCCTACCAGTTGAAAATGCTTTTGCGAAACATTGCCGCGTTTCTATTGTGTTTGTGAAGTTCGTGTACCCCTGGCTTGGTAATCTATAATGTAAGTACCTTTTTCTTCTACTTTTTTTTACCATCTTTTATATATAAATAAAGTAGAAGGCGGAACATAGGTTACAGAGTAGGAGGCAAATGAGGTCTGAAGATATGCAACTGCCCGGGTGTCGGAAAGAGTACGTCTTGTGAGTGACAGGATGTTCGAAGGTCAGACTGAGATAATATATAGATAATAAAGATAAATGAAGATAGAGATTAGCGAAGAGACAATAGGCATAGTTTATGAGTATGTTTACGTGGGCCAGCTCAAAACTTCGAATGCCAAGTTGACTGATGAAATGAATAGATGTAAAATGGCGTGGAGTTCGTTTGGAAGACTGCACTTTATTTTCAAAAGCAAACTACCGAAGCGTAAAGTTTATAATCAATGTGTCTTACATCTGATGATGTACGGCTATGAAACTTGGACATTGAATGCGCAAACGACTCAAAGATTGAGTCACACAAAAGAGCAATTGAGAGATGAATGCTAGGAATAACTAGGAGGGACAGGAAGACAAATGGATTCGCGGAGGATGTAATCAAGACTGCGAAGATGATGTGGCGATGGGCTGGTCACACAACTAGACGAATAGATGGAAGATGGACGACAAATGTACTACATTGGATTCCTCGAGAAAAGAAACGACCGAGACGACGTCCAGATGCAAGATGGGTAGATGAAATCAAGCGTTTTACAGGAACTACGTGGATGAGGAAAGCAGCAGACCGTAAAATGTGGAAAGAAAAGGGAGAAGCCTTCATCCAGCAGTGGATAGAAAACGGCTGAATATATTTATACGTGTTTGTAAAATAGCCCGTGTATGGTTTTTCGGTAATTTTTGGAGCGCATAACGCGGAAACTAAACCTTTCTTTTTGAAAATCTTACCAAAAGATTCTGTTCGGGATAGGTGGATAATATTGCATTTTTAACATATTGGATACCTTTTCTATTTGGTTTAACATTTTTGAAGGTGTTGAATGTTTACGTCACACTTTGAGGTGATCATATTGAGTTTAAATTTTATATAGTATTAAATTGAATGAGAATTCTGGGTCCAAATAAATAATTTACACATTTCACATATAGTTGTTTATTATTTAACAATACGTATAAACAACTTGCACAAACAAAACCTTTAGAAACATACATTACATCTCCTTTCGGTCTGAAGATGGGACGAATTTCGTTTCTAGAGGTCTAGCCACCATTGGTCTGCACCTTACGTTTTAAGGCGTATTTTGCATTGTAATGTAATATTGTGTCCTTCGTGCGTTGTTTAGTAATTTTTCAAGTATAAATATTATACCTGTATGGTAGCATGTGAACTATTTATGTTGAAATTTGCAGGTATAATGAAATGCCGAAGGTTTTACGAACATACTTACCATCAGCAGTTCCTGACGGACAGAAGAAGAGCACAATATCTCAGTACTTTTCATCTATGAATTGTGTCGTGTGCGAGAACATGACAAGCCATGGACTATGTTCATTGTGCCAAGGAACTCCTCAGAAAGTCGTAATATGTCTTGAGGAAAAAGTTCGGTGTTGGGAAAGAAGATACGAAAATATTACAAAGGTAAAGTATAATAGAAGTACTTCATGTATAAAAATTCGTATTTAAACGTCTTAAATTCTCTTTTCGCTAGGATATTGCCTATAATGTTATTGTAGGTGCCTCTATTGTATTAGCCAATCTAACTCGAACATAGTAATGCACAATTCTCCTTTGAATTGCTGTTAGTATCTCATTTGTTTTTACATCAATACTGGGAATATTTGACATGTAGTTTCTTTCTTTTTTTAGCCTAACATACTTGTTTGCTTTATTTAGCGTCTACGTTTAAACATACAGGGTGGCCAGAAAGTCCCTTTATACTTGAACTAAATGCAAGTAACAGTGTAAGATGGTAAGATATTTAAGATTTGAACCTTCCATCCTGATTATTGATATGGGAACAGTAGTCCTCAGGTGAATTGCAACGTGATTGACGCGCAACTGCCACGTGACTGCTCGGAGAGGAGAATAAAGTCTGTGCGTTGACCAGCTCATTGTCTCGCCTTTCTGTGTTTGGTGAAGAACAATGGCAGATACCAGCGACTTCATTTTGAAGGAGCGCTTAATGACATGTATGGGTCCATGAACGAAAACACAACAAAAATATGACACAGGTGATGGATAGGTTTCGTGAACGGTTCGGTAAGGAACTACCAAGTCGTCAAGACTGATCATGTGGGAGAAGAAAGCTTTTCGCCTGGGAAGTGTTTTGGATGCCCCCCCCCCCCCCCCGCTCTGGTCGTCCATCAGCTCGAAGGGAAACATGTGTTGAAGTTGGTGCGTCAGTGATTGCAAGTCGACGAGAAAGAGTGCTGCAGAAATTGGAATTAAAAGGAGCACAATGCAAAACTCTACATGAAAATGGACTTAGGCCTGCAAGCATTCCGTTCAATGGCCATCAGTGAACTAACTAACGGATGAGTAGGAGGACATGGAGGCGTATCGAGCCGTGCAGGGATAATGGTGTGCACATACGGACGTTTTAGACAAATAACTGTAAGTGTTATTAAAAGTTACAATGAAATAATTGCACTTGTAAAGGGATTTTCTGGCCATCCTGTACAGAGTTGAGGCGTTCATTGCAGAAAGCACAGGTGTCAAAAAGAGCAAAAAGTGAGTTTTACGCTTCAATAGATGCCTTTGTCCTGCACATAGTAGGCAAATAAATAGTCTGCTAGAACTACAATTTATTTGTGTAATATCCAGTGGAAAAGCTAATGCTGCCATAAGAATCCATTTAGACTTAGGTAGGTTTTCTTTCTGTCCTAAAAACTTACATTTCTTTACATCTGTGGCTTTTGTAATTAATATGCGCATCAATTGCAAATGAACGACGTTATGTTGTTACGTGGCCTCGCAAAGAGAAGGCCTCGTCTTAAGTTTGGTTTATCCCAATTCTTGTAAGTTGGATACATTATGTACTAAGGTTTCCAGCCCTTTCTTCTGTTCAACAGGTTAGAGATTAACGTATCTATAGAGACTAATAGAATTTGCCCACATTTTTCGAATGGATTGGGAGAAAAAGGAAAGTTTGTCATTTCTTGACTTAGTCATTATTTGCGTAGTTTCTGCGCCAGTTGAACAGCTTCTTTACATGTGGAAAACAATATTGCACGAGGAACATTCGACAGCATTTGCTATGCACATTGCATAAACCAATCAAAGAAATCCAATTAGAAAAAAAAAATCGCAGTTTCTTAAAAGTGCCTGTTCCTTATGTTGTGTATCTGTTTTTAACCTGTGCATTTACTGTCTTTAAATATGGATTTAAATCCTTCGTGCAAAGTCCCAACTATAGTTCAAATGTTAGTATCCCAAATATGTCGTTTAAATTGACTGTCACTGTGTTAAAACGCATAGTCATATATAGAGCATGTATTGTCTGTAACGTGAGAGTACATTTTTCTCTCTCTTCCTTTTTTCTGTAGATTTGCCAGAGCTGTTGCGGTACTCAGAGTCCAGTTGAATGCGTATCTTTGGATTGTCCGATCTTATTTCGAAGGAACCTAGCCAAAAGAGATCTAGACCAAGCCTCATTTATACATCAGTTGCGAGACCGTTACCTATTTTGAAATAAGTGCAAAACTGTTAATTTGTATGCATTAAAGAGTGATTGACTTGAGTACAAATAAAAGCTCAAAGTTAGCTATCGTTTCCAAAAGCTTCTTTGTAGTTTTATCGAAGAGATGTCACAGTAAAAATCCGTTGCTTTTGTCTGTTAAATTATTGTTTCTTCGTCAATTACATGTTTATAGATTTTGCAACAATCGAAAATGTCGAGAGTTTGATGTTCCTGAATATATGAAAAGGGCGTCAGTAGATTGTGGTGATCGATACCAAAGAAATCGTGTATGTTTTAAGTTTTTGCTGTATATACAATTTTGTATGAAATGAATTCAATCTCAGGTTGAAATACTATGCATACTCTGATTTTTTCAAGATGTTCTTTTGAAGGCATGTGAAGAGGTTCTGTGATGAGAAAAAAAAAAGTACGAAAGTAAATAACTAATTATAGTTTCCTGTGTATGTATAAAAACTAAAACGAATGCGTAAAAATTGCTGAGTTCCTGTGTATGTCTTAAATATAACAAATTGTTCAAGACTATTGGTTACACGTGAGTGCTAAGTCCATCTTGATTGCTGTGTCAGTTATTCCAAACGTTTTCTGTAACATGAATTGGCTTTACGACTGGAATGAAAATATGCAGTGCGTTAAATGTTACTGAAGTGTGTGTAGAAATATATATTTGTCAACTTTCCAAAGAATTATATTTCATAATACAGACATAGAACGTATATTTACCTCACATATTTTTGGTAGTAAGAGACACTTTAATATCGAGAGGAGGTAGCAGTCAGTGCCTTTGGGTATTTCCTAGTCATGTGGGGTGAAAGAAGGTGAGAGACGATATGTACGTCCAGTTTATGACTATTAAAGTAATACAGAATCTGTTTTAAGATGACGCTTCCTTCTATTTTTGAGGGAAAAGAAGAAAGGTCGGTGCCGTAATTGGGAAGGAGGGAGGAATATGATGGCATGTTTAGAGATTTTGTTGATGTTATTGGTTAAAACTGTTTATTTTATGAGTGAGTGTGTGGTACATAGTTTCTTTACAGGCGTAATCAGTTTTATGTAGTTCGTAATAAGTTTCTAGTGAGAAAAGAAAATAAAATTTTGTGAATTTTTCCGAAGCTTTCGGCCGATTTCAGTATTGACTTTCGAATGTTGAGAGTGCTACCCAATTTGACAACATGAATAGCATTGAAATCGGCCCTAAAAGGTTATAAGAAATTCACAATATTTTAGCAGATTTTACGTACTTTTGTCACCTATTGTACAAGTGTGTAAATCGCGGGCGTTGTAACTAAACGTGGAATATAAGCAGGTAGGTTTAAAGACTACCAGTGCTCGGGAAGTAACTCAAAAATCAAATAAACTGGGTGAACTTTTAACTAAGAGCAATGCTAAGTTAGTCTGTAAAATTATGGAATCCTGGCTTCAAATGACCCGTTTTCTTTTGCTGTGAACATTTTGAGGGTATCTCTTTGTCAGCCTTGCTTTGTAGGCATTTTTTACCTTCGTTAAATCATTTTTTTTTTATGTTGATTTATTCGAACTGAAATATCAGCCAGCATTCCTGCCGTCTTATGAGTAAAAAGCATTAAATCTTCATTTAATCGATTTTGCAATCAGGTCTGTATATAATAAAACTGTTTCTAGTTCAAAAATGGTCTGTTTCTCCACTTCCGATAGTAAACAATTCGAATGTCTTGTATTGGAATAGGATTTGAAATTATTTTAAAATAACTACCATTTTTTTTATTAAAAATAAACTTCTCAGTTTTGTATATTTATGTCTACTTCTAATACAGAATTTGACTGAAAACGTTCGGCTATTGGGTAATATGAAAGATAACGGAATAATGTAATTGATTTCCAGTGTAACTTCCCGGTAAATCATTAAGCAGTTGGATTATGAATGTGCCAGTAAAATGAACGAGGTAGTGAATGTTTAAAATAACTTTTAAATGCTGCTATATCGTATTAATTTTTTTTCTTGATAGTTGCATGTGTTGCTTACACAATAAAAGATGTGTGAGAATTATCCCCACCCTTTAACTTTTTGACGATCGACACGTAAAGTAACGTGTCCCAAAAGCAGTATGCGTTCATTTGTATTAATGTTTTTTCTTCAGAAGTAAAAGTTCAGTTCAGTAGCTGCTCTAACCTCTATTTAGCAGTAACATGCATCTGCTTTTATAAGCTGTGAGAGTTTAAACAGTTATGGAGTCCAGTTTCTGCTATTTTTGTGATACTTGCCAAGGAGATCAATGGTGGAAGGAAATTGACATGGAGTTGCGCACGTGAGACTGACTGCAACACGAAACGCGTATGTTCTTAGATATATGTATACATTGAAATATGTTTTTAAAAAATATATTCGTGTTGAAATTGCTCATGTATTGGGTCTTTGTTTTGATTTTGTTACACGAAGTAATGAGATAAAGTGAAACAGTATGTATGAAATAACATGGAGATGAGGAAATTCTGCGATTGTTGTAACTGCTGGGAAACCGAGTACGTGTACTTTAATCGTCCCTAACCGCAAGAGTAAACCAGAATAACGGAGTGAATCCCACGTCATGCAAAAGGACTACGCCATCGAATGTGCCATTGAACAAAGTGTACGGACGGTGTGAAACCAGTGTCTTGAGGAAGAATGCGTGATTCATGTCTTTATACATTATTTCCTCTTAGTCATAATTTAAGCTGCTTAATGTTTTTTTCTTTTTAACACGTCCATATATCTTCTATAACCAAAATCAGAGTCTTGTTTTCCAATTGTTCTCGTGTGCTTTATTTTTCTTACATGTAAATTATATTGGTGTAAGTAATGTTCTATGCAAACAATTTTTTATCACTTCTTGCAAACTTGGAGGTTCTTTAATTGCCGTGTATTGTGTAAAACATATATTAGAAGTAATTGAAAACTGTCAGGCACATGTTATTGCTACTGATTGATGTTTTGCATGCAGATTTCTTAATAGATTATCAATTGTCCACAGATGAAAGTTCCAGAAAGTGTCTTATTTATACGCATGTATTTTCATTGTTTATCGGTTCACGTTGTGTAATTAAGTCATGGAAAGCTTCGTGAGCTTTTGTGTTTTCGTTTGGTTTTAAAAAAAAGATTTTTTTTTTATTGCACAATTTGTAGCTCTCTGTGTGTATAGCTCAGTTTCGGTAACACCAGAAACGGAGTATGTCCTAAGTTATACAAATCGTTATTGTTCTGTCTGAGTTATGTTACTTTTGTGTTTTCGTCTCTGTAAAGGAATTAACTGTGAGACGAATACGTTTTTACCAAAGAAATTGGTTGTAAATGCGTCGTATTTTATGTTGAAGCATGGTGTTTATTTTTATTTTTAACACTTTTGCAAAGCAATACTTCACAAAATTCCGAAAGCAACTTGATGGGAAGGTTTGTTGTATGTGACGCATGTATAGAGAAAGAATGGGATCTATTCATTACTGCCTACAAATCTTTACTCCCGTAAACAGTAATAATGGGAGAACAAAAATATTATTGAGAGAACTGTGTACATTATATATTATATATTTTTGTAACAAGAATACCTCGTAAAGTAGTATAATTATGTTCCTTCGTGGAACAATGTTATTTCGTAAATTCTTGTTAATTGTTCCGTTGTAGTATATGCTTGCTAGAATCACATTTTTTTTTAGTGCAACCATAGATACACAAAAAAATGTATTTTAAACTGGAAGTTTTCAGCAAAATTGTTCTTTTTGTATATAATACGCTATACGTATGTTACTAAATGCGATACAAATTTGTACAAAGACTTACCTGTGTTTATTCTACAAAAGTTGTCATTGCTTTGTGTATTATTGTTTTGCAAATATAATTACACAAAAGAACTGACTGTGTTTTTATTTAATTTACCAGGTTGAGAAAGAAAGTGAATGTACAGACATGTAGCACAAACAATGTAGAATTTTTTGAAATTCAAATGGAACACACTATTACGCGTGAACGTGGATGTTTCTTTAAAGAAAAGGAAGAAGGAACTCGTTAGTATATTGAAAGAAAATACCTTACTTTTTCGTAAATAGGGTGCATACAGGAAAAAAAAAAAAAAATAGACAACTATGATTGTGAAACTGTTTTCTATGAAGAGCATGCAATTTTCATGCCGCGTGTGCTAAACATTTGTCAACGGATTAACAAGTACTTTCAGGCGCTGTACAGTGAGCGGCACTTAAAATTAGGCCGCATTTCTTTTGAAATTTCTAGAAAATTGAGATGAGCGAGTAATTAACATTTACTGAAATGCCTTGAAAACAGTTCAACTCGGCACTTCGCGAAAGAAGTCAGAAATGAACGCATAGTCTAAGACTTGAAATCTTGACGTTGTCAGAAATCTCGTTATCTATGAAAATGTTAAAATTAGGTAAGAATCTATGATGGATAAAATATTCATCGTAGTCACTTCTAATATAAGTTTGCTTGGCATAGTGTGTGTCGTTCTCACGTGGTACACAAATGTGTGCTTAATAATTGAATCTCGTTGCCATGAACACTAAATAGTTGAACATTGTAATACAGTTGAAGCCTTGGTGGTAGAACCCCGTACAATCTTACCAAGTTGAAGTCTTGATTTAACTACTCTCACATTAGTTTCGTAAATAGGTAAAATGTGAATCCCTTGCATCATTATGTAAAGTTTGGTTGGAATCTTGTATCATTCCTGCGGAATGCACGAATACATGTTTAAGAATTATCTCATCATGGAAACGTTAATTAGTTTTAACATAATAAAGTAATCAAAGTCTTATACGGCTAGGCTAAATCATGGTGGTGTTAATCACCATTCTAATTTCGGCTGGTACTGGTGATGAAAACCATGCAATAAGAAAGCTTTTTAAACCTTCATCACAAACAGAATAATCTTTGTAATATGTTGGCAACACTGACAATATGATGATTTAAACTTCTCCGCCGTATTGATACAAATCTTATAGAAACTAAATTTCACTCTAAATATATAGTTTCGGGTTTATCGTTCTATATTAATTTTATTTAACGTTTTAAGCTGATTTTGGGTACCAAAATGGAACCCCTGTCTCAGGAACGACACAACCAATCACCCCTGTGTCTCAGGAACAACACAATCAATCATATTCAAAACCACGTACAACCCTGCTGGAGCTTCATCACTATCTCAGTGTGCAAATTTTGTAAGTCATCGGTGGAATGACTTGCAGGTGATGCGCGTTCGAAAATGAAGAGAGCGCGAAACATTTCAGTCTTACGTCCATATATCTTTGGCAACATGGCATTAATATGATTAATTCATGTACCTTAAGGGGCCTCCGTATGTACGGTGCGAGTATGTGTTTTTTCATATTTATAAAGATACTGGACAAATGATATAATAAAAATAACCACGGGCGTTACCAGCTGAGCCTGCCCCAACGCCATCTGTCCACGGTTGGTGGAACTGCGTGTCCACATGAGTCACGGCAGTGTGGCCAGTACTGCGCGCCACCTGGCCACGAACAGGTGTATTAGGGGCGTTCTAGACCGAGTGGCCGTCACGTCTTTATTCACGTGACTCCCCAGTTTGCGTCACGACGCTGGGTGGACGAAAAGTGGGACTCCAGCCGGGAATTGAACCAGAGATCACGCGGACATGAGTCCAACGCTCTAACCCTAGAGCATGGAGCCCCAACTGGACAAATGACTCGCAACAATATTATTTTGGAAAGCATCCTCAATAATACATGTGAATGTGTATAAAATGAACTATCAATAAGATTTTGACTGTTTATTTTAGCTGAGGGAAAATAAACAATGTCAGCATCTCAGATAGTTCATTTTACACACATTCACATGTATTATTGGAGACGCTTTCCAAAATATTTCATGTTTGTCCAGTATCTTTAACAATATGAAAACTCAAACACACACACTCGCACCGTAGGTATGGAGGTCTCGTAAAGTAAAACATTTTAATTGTGCCCAAGGCTTTTCATTCCATACTGTAGTAAAATCGTCTAAAAAAAGTGAATGCTTCGGTTCTTCTAACAATCGCGAAGGCTCCGAGACCTCTTGATTGCTTCTCAGACACAAAGAACAATCATTTTTATAAAACAGTTTGGCAACACTGGCAGCTGGGGTGACGAGAACACCCACAGTATTTTTCTATTGTGTCGAATGTTTGTGGCAAGTTTAGTGCGGATATTTCTAACGGTACAGAAGCAAATTGTAAAATTAACTTTTTAAAATACGTTGGAAACACTGACAGCTGCGGATGCATGGTGACGGGAACAGGCACAAAATTTTTGTATTGTATCCGTGTTGGAGTTACTGGTCTCCCACCAGGTGGCGGATAGGGGAATGCAGACCAGATATGGTGGATACCGGGAATATTCTGGGGCGAATCAAAACCAGTAGTGCTGCCTTGCAGTTAGTAGAGTGATCTGCAAAGGATACGGGAAAATATCATAGTGAAGGGAAAGTACTACCATTCTGAAGCTGAAAATGATAAATGGTTCTATGCATTCTCCTGGGGTAAAATATTTCGGAGGTAAATTAAAATTAGTCCCTCATTCAGATCTCAGGACGGCGACTGCTTCAGAGAGCTCCCAAGAACAGAATTATGAATTACCATAGAATAATAACGTGGAACGTACAAAACGAGCGCTCTTCAGACAGTGGTATTCGAGATTGAGAACTATAGGATGGACATATTAGCGATACAAATAAGTCTGGTGGGAGGGTCAAGATAGCATTCGACAGGGCAAATAAACTTCCTACTACGGGGGAACTCAGTGGCGCCATTTTGGAACAGGAAATCTCATTAACAGCTTCCTTCCGGCAGTTCAGAATGTAAAGTTCGTGAAAGAAGAGTATCCTCAGTGTTTCTACCACCCTGGAATACTCAAGGAATTTTATAAATCAGGAAAACTCAAAGAAATTATAATTTAAGAGGAAAACTCAGGGAAAATTATGAAATGGACTTGTCCACAGTTGCTAAGAGCTCTGCCCCGATAAGGCGGAGGTCGTGGGTTTGATTCCCACTGCTGACCTGATTTTTCAATATGTTTAAATCCTTTATTTTAAAGAAATTATCTTTTTTCACTTGGAAAATGCCAATAATGTACAAGATGCTTGGACTAGTGGTGGTGGGATTAAAAAAATATAATTGCGTATTATTTACACGTTCCACTATACTAAGAACTCAGGAAATTTGAAAAAAAAAAAAAATACAAGGGAAAACTCAGGTAATTTCGAGTCACAAAATTAGCAGACGCTATGTATCCTACATTACAATACGTACTGGGCGGTGCAACACGGCTTTAATAAATCTCCGACTGAGACGCTAACGACAAAGATACATTTTACGATATGTTATTTGACCGCAGTATAATGCGAAAATTGTGTTGGGAGGATTGTAATGCAAATGTACACTCATGCTCAAAAAATTTTTCGCATGTCTTTATTTGACAGTTTTTGACAAATAATATGTTTATACTTGGATTCTGGCGTTCGCTTAGTTGTTTTACTTGTACGGAATGTAAAAACGAATATTTCCTGAAATTTTGTCACAAAAATATTAATTAATAACGAAACTAGAAAGAAAAAACTATATCTTGAGAAATTGGCGAAACATTTCTAAGTCAAAAAGTCAGAAATTTGGCAACATGGGGAAATTTACAGGGAAATTCAGAGGAAACGAAGGGAAATTGTTTTCGAACGCCGTAACACTTCATATCTTTAGTTCTGTCTAAAACTGAAAATAGAGAAATGTTCACTCAAATTAAACATTACGCAAACAAAGGTTACAGACATAATGTATGCGCTGTATAATAATGTGACAGAAATTATTATCATCCCCGAAAAGGAGCGAAAAAAGACATACAATCTCTTTTAACATTCGAAGTGAAGACTTTCAGTAAACGGTGCAACAATAAGTACTTATTAATAGAAAAGATCATAACGACTTCCTGGTGTAGTGGTTATGCTGTGGACTTGTGGAATAAAGGGTCATGTGTTCAAGTCTCTACCTATTCTTTATAATATTTTTTTAAAAGTAATTTCGAATACAAAATTGGTGATTAGTTCCTTTAGTTCCCGATTTTTATCTTTTTGTATTCTCTCATTGCTGATAGAATGGTTTTCCTTACATTCAAGTAGACATTCGGAAAAGTGTAAGTGTTGTGTATTAAATTCGACGAGACAGTAAATAATGTGCTCAAAAATGTATTTTCATGCCAGGTCTAACAACAGGTCTTATGAATGCATATGCTCCAAAGCAGTTACTCTTCTAACCTCTAAACCCAATCTATATTTAAAATTAGTCATGCACATTACGTTTCGAATTCCCGATAACTATCAGAACGTTATGTTATCTATAATATCCTTATGTAATCCTTAATTTAGTATGCGATATGTAACAGTGTAAAATACCTGCAGGTTTCTAGAATATTCTATTATTATTATTATTATTAATAATAATAATAATAATAATGTATAAGTGACGAGTGATCGCAGACAATGGTGTAGAAACTAAAAAACAAGCTATTCTTTGTATTTATACCCAGACAGGTAGTTAGTAGGTTGAAACATACCACTAGTTTTAGGATTCTCCCTTCGTAATTTATAACAAAATAAATACTGACTTCAGGTATTAATATACAAAAGTACTAGTGCGAGATAACATGGGTCAAAATTTACCTAACATCTGAGATACGTCGCTTGTGCCTTAAAATGCTCTTACTATCATCGTCCGGGTGGCTGAAACGGGAGAATTGTAGTCTAATAAGCCTGCGGTCGTCAGTTCAAGTCTCATTAAATGCATTATTTTTATATTATTCTTTTCTTTACTACAATGAGTATTTAAAGCTTTGTAGCAAAATAAGGGAATGAAAATGTAACTTTAAAACGTTGTATATTTCCTGAAAGAGCAAAGACGATCGTACTGAAAAGTCAAAAACTTTGTGTGAATATATAGAATTTACCAAAAAACTTGATAATAGATACGCTGTTGACCTGACCATAAAAAGAGCAGTTTCGTAATGCAAAAGATAGGCAGATGATTGAAAGTGAGTGTTATTGTAAAAGAAAATATCTTCATTCATTTGTTGGGAGAGATGTAGACATATCTTTTACTTTCCACGCTTCTTTGAAATTTTCATTCTGGTTCCAGTGTATAAATAACGCTGTGGCAGCATTAGTTGTGCACATTGTTCTCGTTCTTTTTAGTATTCTGCGAAACTGTTTTTTTTTTTTTTGCAAAGAATTGTTAACGTTTCAACACGATCGTCTTTTAAATAACAAAACCATACTTTCCCTTTATTTTCATTCTTGCTTACTACAAGGCATGAAATACTACTCATAAAAAAAAGGTTGATAAAAATCATGCACTCGACGAGATTAAAACCCACAATCTCTCGCTCGTGAGTTGACTACCCTTTCAGCTACTTGGGATGATGAAGGGTAAACTACTAACACACGAAGTGTAATCACAAACTATAATTCCCAAACCGTGTCCCTTCCGCAATATATTTTTCCCCCAACTACCTTTTTGTACTGTATGCGATTTACTATTCGGGATTGGTTAGTTATGTTCACGATTAAGGAGACCAAACACTTTCTGGAATGTTATTAGCATGAACTAATGGTTAACGTATGGAATAGATACTCTTGAAATCCTGGGATCGTACCTTGGCGTGGCTATATTTACATTTTTTTAAAAAAATAAAAATATATGTTTTTCTTTTCTTCTGTATCTACACATTACGAAATTTAATAAAATTAGTGACCAAGGGCACATATAGGTCAGGTAAGTCAAGTTTTTTTTCTTGCACACGCGAATAGGAAAAGGATAGTTGGGGAAAATACAAAAATGTGTTGAAAAAAAAGTCGCGTTCCTTCCCCCTTGTAAAACAACGTGCTAAGTTAGCCTCATTTCGTTATGTTAGTTCCATGTGGTGGGTTCTCTTCTTTATTTATGAATGATAGAAGAAAAATGCATGGCATAATAAGACGCATTATTCGAATATCTGTTGAAATGTGTTAGGCATAAAGCTGGAAAGCTGTATATGTTTACGTTTTTTAGGTTGACGGTGAAGATTACAGGGAAGAAGTAATCATTCACACATTCAGCTATTCTTTCTCAAGCCACCACCCCTGCAGAGTGGGCATTAGACTTACATGTCAGCAATGGGAGTGGCATGGTCCACCTAATATTCTAGTTGCATGCTGCAGAAACGAAACTTAACTCATTGCAACACTTTATTATCATCGGGTTTTGAAAGTATATTTTCCTATCAATTGTAAATACTTTGATTTCTTATTAGTAATAAATTACATGGAGTCCTTGCAATTGTGGCAAATCACCTATTGCTGACAGCAAGTTTCACATCCAATCAGATTGCTTATTTCGTTTCCTTATCTCTGAAAGCCAAACTTCAAACAGAAAAGTTTGAACGTAGTTATTCATTATATTGAAACCAATCTAGTCGGATGGCGGAGAATATAAAGGAACGAGTTTTGGCTTTAGTTGAAGAAGGTTTCAGTGCTTCACAAGCTGCTGAAAGATATGGTGTACTGCCCAGAACTGCACAAATGTGGGTAAAGCGATATCGAGAAACTGGGGAAACTGGACGTCGCCGTTGTAGCGGAAGAAGGCGCATTACTTCTCCTGAGGAAGATCAACGTCTCTTTGCTGAGGCAGAAAGAATGCCTTTTCGTACTAACCGACAACTACGGCAGGCAGCTGGTTTCCGTGGTTCTCGATCTACTGCTGCGAGACGACTTGGGGAAGTTCATTTACATGCTCGTCGAGCTGCAAAAAAGGAGTTTCTCAGAGACGATCATATTCAACAGCGTCTTGCATTTGCGGAAGAAAATCTCAATCGCGACTGGACACACGACGTCTTCTCAGATGAATGCATATTTTCCTCCACAAATGACGGACAAGTTGTTGTATATCGGCCTGTGGGAAAGAGACATGATCCCAAATACGTGTTCCACAAAAGGCGTTGTGGGCGTGTATCAGTGTCAGCTTGGGGGTGGATGTCCTCGGAACGTTTGGGTTACCTGCATCGCATAGAGGGACGTTTGAGAGGGGAGCAGTATTTACATATTCTCCAGAATGTAATGCTGCCATCTGTTCGTCTGTACTGCGATGGAACAATTCATTTCCAGCACGACAGATCCCCAATTCATAGGTGTGGGTTGGTTCGGTCCTGGTTAGCGCGTCAGGCTGATCTGGAGGTCCTAGATTGGCCTCCGCGCGGTGCAGATCTAAATCCTATAGAAAACGTATGGTCGGAAGTTAAGAGAATTATGAGAGAGAACTGGCCCAATCCGCCTCCAACAACACAAAATGCACTCTGGGATTTAGTACAACATGCATGGGACGAGGTAGCTCAGAATGACAGATACATCCGCAGTCTTGTTGCAGGGATGCAAAATCGCTTACAAGCCGTTATCGCTGCAGGTGGTCAATGGACTTCCTACTAAATTTACTATTAAAACGGCTCTTTTAAGGGCCAAAAAGCCGCTTCAGATCATAGTTCTTTTTAACGAAGAAATGCAGTATAAATGTGAATTTTCAATCTATGAGCAGGGCTAGAAAAAAATATTTGAAATTTTGATTCAAGAAGCTTGATGTTATCCCCGCATTTAATCTGGTGACCAAAATCAGCAGACCATTTTCATTTAGTTAACTTCCTCAATGTTAGGAATTGATTTTGGTTCCACTATACGCAGTGCAGTATGTTGTCATCGGACCCGATTTGAGTTTACAATATAAACTTACACGTTCTTGTTTGTACGGCTTTTCAAACTTTGGTGGCGAATGAAAGCAGTGCACATATTGTGAGTACTTCTGTCGAATTGCTACACGCTAGTAACAGTCGAATCCAGGGGTCGAAATGGAGATTTTCACGAAACGGAACGCTTTACCTTCGTTAACATATTATTGTCCTTTCTTGCCTATGATTACCATATTAACGAGACGGAACAGAAAGGTTCCAGATATTCACGAACCGGAACAGCGTTCCAGTTTGCTCCGGTCCATTTCGAGCCCTGGTCGAATCATTTATATTCCCGAGGTTGTGCGCAGTGACGGATCTAGGACGGAGTGAGGAGG
>JAGDQP010011536.1:8803-23811 GCA_022664845.1 Lepisma saccharinum
GTACCCCAATGAATCGAATTTTGTGTCGGCGTTGTCTGCAATCGTTAGGGAGTCGTTAGGGAGGAATACGGAGTACACTATTATCGTTTGGGGGTGAAGGATAACTTAATGACGGCGCCAGCAAAAGTGTGAAGTTAGCCCCCCAAGGTACCCCAATGAATCGAATTTTGTGTCGGCGTTGTCTGCAATCGTTAGGGAGGAATAGGGAGTACATTATTTTCTTTAGAGAGTGAAGGATAACTTGGTAATGATATCCGTAACTATTGCTGATAGATTCACACCGTCATAGCTATTGTAATTTTGATCGAATCAGCTTTTAATCATTTGGATTTGTTAGGGAGAATTAAGGGGTATTTTTTTCGGTATAGTTTAAATGATAAACATTGAAGACTCCTAGAGATATGTCAGCTAACATCACAGAGGCCATCAGCTTTACATTTTGGTATTGAAGTTGCCTCTATACATTATTTTCGTATACATCGATAGATAACTTGGTCAGCGGGAACAAAAATTCCGTCATAGTAGTAACATTCGCTAGATGTAACATTCGATCCTGATTTTGATGAAAATTTTTATGAATGTACAGTGCGTAGGCAAACCTTCAAAATCAAAATTATGAGTGCTGACGGTAACAAATAACTACAGGAGAACCCAAGATAAAGGTAACGTAGAGAGCAAGTAAATCGAATACAATGTACCAAAAAAAAAAAAAAAAAAATCTTTTATAAACTGTTGTATGTATTGAAAACAAATGGCTAATAATGGATACTGGACAAAAGGTGATACATGCCGGTCAGTATGACGACAGTGACCGTCATCTTGAAAGCGACCAGCTTGACTATGTTTTAAAAGTTTTAAATATTAACTGGGCAATGTTTGTGCTATAATGTTCCAAAAGACCCAATAGTGAAGCTAGTTTTGACATAACTAATCTTGAACGACAAAGTGACACGTGAAATTGGTCTGTAGAATAAATGAACGAATGATGAAAAACACTTTTGTTGAAACAGTTTAAGGAACAAAATTCAAACGGATACATGAAATGTACAACTATTTTGGAAAATATGATCCGTATGACCGCAAAATGAAGCGAACTATAAAGTTTTAAATACACTAAGGGAAAATGAAGGCATAATGCTACGTGAAAGTGAACTTCTCCAGGTCAGTTTCACGGTTCATTTTGTCGTACAGGATTAGAGTTACGCCAAAATTGACTTCGTTACTGGGTTTCTTGGAACATTCTAGCACAGATTGATATATCACATAATCCACTTAGTATTTAACTTTTTTTAAGCATAGTCAATATAGCCGCTTTCAAAATGGCGGTCATTGTCGTCATAGCATCTGGCACGTATCACCTCCTGTCCAGTATCCATTAATGGCCATTTGCTTTCAGTATATGTGACAGTTTATAAAAGAAAAGAAGTTTTCCTTACTCTATATTCAATTTACTGCTCTGTCTTTCTCGGGTTCTTCTTTCTTTATTTTTTATCCACAAAACATATAATTTTGGCTATGAAGGTTTACCTAGGCAGTGTACCTACATACGAATTTTCATCAAAATCGGGCTTTGACACCTGGCGAGCGTTCCTTGTTAGTTCAAACAGTCATAACTATTCAATTTTAAATCGAGAATTTCGCCAATAATTAGGGCTTGCTGGGAGACATAGGGAGCAGTACATTATGTTCCTTAACAATTAGAACATGGCCCTTCGCCGTGAAATGCCTTTTCGGGAGTAAATATCTCAGATGGGTCCCCATGAAAAGCATCAGAGATTTGGTGGCTGGGAATCTAAAATTACGTATCGAACTCAAAGTAAACATTGAACATTTTATTCCGAAGTGATTGGTTTAGTTCAAGCTGATTACTATGTACATGTTGCTTCTTTTTGAATTTATTTTAAGCCCTTTAGGCAACTATGGCGCAGGCCGTATGGATGATGATGGGATGAATTGGTGGAATGAAGAAAGTAGGAGGAAACGAAAGAACCCCAAGAAAACCCACGCACACGGTGTTTGTCCACCACAAAGCTCATATGGCATGAGCAGGGATCGATCCGACGACCCCTAGCACCAGAGGTGCGCGCTCTACCAATTGAACCACCGTGGCCCCATAGCTTCATATTCCTTCGATACATAAAAGACGCAATTTTAACTTTCAGTAACTACCTTCTATCAAGCAAATCAATCGAAAGTAAAGATTACATTTTTTTCTTTTTAGCTGTGAGTTGACCTCATACTATAATTATCTTTCTCGAGACGAAATTCGGTTTGAGATATTTTATCTCGAATTCAGCATCGTTGACAAAGATACATTTTAAACCTCCTTAACAAAAAGGCGTCGTGATTAAACCATCACAGTGTTTTGTATACAGTCATACTGTTGGTAGCTCTACGAGATATATATTACAGAAAATGGAGACTTATATTAAACTACTTCGGAAAAACATGGTGACCTTTTCGAAGTAACCGCATTTGCATGGTATGACGGGGAGAATCCTTTTGCACTTACAAAGACCTTCGAAATAAAACTTGCAATATTTTTTGCACGATGGGGTTTTTTATCGCATAATTTCACATTTTTTATTTAACAAGACATCTGAGATATTATAGGAAAGGAAAGGAGACGTGCAATAGTTTCTGGCCATTTGCTGTCCATTGTCAACAACCTAAGTTCATCCATAGAAAAATGTTTACTCGATCCATAAAGCCCACACATAAACTCTTCACAGAAGTGCAACTAAAGTGTCGTCGTCAATGGTCCAAGATCCTCCGACTCTTGAAAACTTGGAAGACAGATGGGACTGATATTTCTGACAAGTAAACTTATCGATACTCAAAGCGCTTTTTGACCAAAGTTGCTAGAGGAATAGGGTATATCAGGAAACCACCAGAAAACACTATTAAAAGTGCTTTCGTCAGTCAAGACGGACGCAGTGGCCAAACGTTTGGTTTATAAGAATAAGCATTTATGTGTAATCTATTTAGGAAAACACACGTTCATTTATAAAATGTTTATAATAATAAAAACAAATAAACATTAATGACTGTTGGGTAAATGCTCTATTTTTTGGGTACGTTCTTCGTGGCCGCCATCTTCAATCCTGCTCGATTTTTTTAAAATGGTAAGGGGTTCATGTAACATCAATCTGGGCAAGAATTTTAGCAGAAATACATGGGTGTTGCCAGTTTTGTCATACGTTTATTTTTGACAGAGATAATGCTATGTGACATTAGTATTCGTAGTTGATTGAAAATTCCAAAAATATGATTAATTGGGGTACCTTGTGAGTTAACTTCACTCTTTTGCTGGCGCCTTCACCAAGTTTGTCCTAAAGTTTTCACCATAACCACAATAAAGTGCTCTCTATTCCTCCCTTACAATTGCAGAGAATGGCGACAAAAAATTCGAAAATAGTGTATTCCGTATTCCTCCCTAACGACTCCCTAAGATGACGGCAACCCAAAATTTGATTAATTGAGTTACCTTGGAGGGCTAACTTCATACTTTTGCTGGTACCGTCACCAAGTTATCCTTCACTCCCTAACGAAAATATTGTTATCCCTATTCCTCAATAACGATTGCAGACAACGCCGACACAAAATTCGATTCATTGGGGTACCTTGGGGAGGCTAACTTCACAAATTTACTGGCGCCGTCACCAAGTTTTCCTTCACTCCCTAACGAAAATATTGTTATCCCTATTCCTCCCTAACGACTCCCTAACGATTGCAGACACCCTATCAGCAAGATTCGTCGGGCCGACGTAAGGCCAACGATGGCCCACCCGCTTAACTGTTGGGCCTGCACCGGCCCGACGAGTCTTGCTGATAGGGCAACGCCGACACAAAATTCGATTCATTGGGATACCTTGGGGGGCTAACTTCACAATTTTGCTGGCGCCGTCACTAAGTTATCCTTCACTCCCTAACGAAAATAATGTACTCCGTATTCCTCCCTAACGATCACAGACAACGCCGACACAAAATTTGATTAATTGGGGTACCTTGGGGGCTAAGTTCACTATTTGGCTGGCGCCGTCACTAAGTTAACCTTCACTTCCAAACGAAAATAATGTACTCCATATTCCTCCCTAACGATTGCAGACAACGCCGACACAAAATTTGATTAATTGGGGTACCTTGGGGGCTAACTTCACAATTTTGCTGGCGCCGTCACTAAGTTATCCTTCACTCCCTAACGAAAATATTGTTATCCCTATTCCTCCCTAACGATTGCAGATAACGCCGACACAAAATTTGATTAATTGGGGTACCTTGGGGGCTAACTTCACATTTTTGCTGGCGCCGTCACCAAGTTATCTTTCACTCCCTAACGAAAATAATGTACTCCGTATTCCTCCCTAACGACTCCCTAACGATTGTAGACAACACCGAACAGATATTGTATAGGTGGGGGGGGGGGTTGTGTGAAGTTAGCCCCCCCCACACACTTGCTGGCGCCGTCGCCACGTTATTGCTTATTCCCTAACGAAAGTAATGTACTCCCTAACAACTCCCTAACGATTTGGATAATTTTCACCTATTGGTTTTGGGTGGGATAATTTGTAAACGTTATCTCCGTATACCCTCGACTACAGCCCTGGCGTTATCCCACCGCTGAAGAGAACCCTATCAGTACAATTAAAAAATCACATAATTCGCTCACCCTTAAAGATAGAGAAACGATAATGATACTGTTTTAAAGCGATCTGTAACATTAACGTTACATATTGTGATAGTATGTTACAGTTACCGTGGTAGTTTTATATAAACTTCAAAACTTAAATCAAGAAATTTATTTTCTATCAGTTTCCCATAATATATTATATCTCAAAGAGAGGGACATCAATGAACAACATTCTTAATTGTAATCATTTTCCAATTATCCCCTTGAATTTTATACAAAAATGACGCTTCCATCTCAATTCTGTGAAATGTCATACCCGTTTCAAGATTTCACTACCAATTGATGACGTCATAATCCTAAACCCGACGCGGAATTCTTTGGGACTTTACGTGAATAATACAGTAGAAATAGTACTACATACTGCAAAAGGATTCGTTTTGGTCTTTTGAATGTCTACGTAGGCGGAGTTCGCTTATAAAAAATCTTCAGCATTAAAACACCCCATATCACATAAAACCGTCTAGCTCGCTCAGTATTTAAATATACCAGTGGTGTTGATCTCGTTCGAAACATTAGGTAACGCGCTATCACGTTTATTTCAGGGTTCAAAACTACTTTTTTTTAAAAAAAAATAACAGCCGCCATATTTAAATATGGCGACAGCGTATAAACGCCATATCAACTTGAATCACTGACACCAATCAATCTTCAATTTGACGCAAGAACGAAGGTTTGGACTGTTTGTGGGCAACACAGGAGAAGCAGTACTACATATTGCAAAAGGTGTTGTTTTGAATGTTCAGTTCTGTGTGCAGGGCCGGATTTATGCCTCAAGGCGTCCTAGGTCCATGACTTCTAGAGCCCCCGCCACCTCCTTTTCCCTTCCCCACCCTCTCCCCTCCCTTCACATCCTCCCTCCTTCCTACCTTCACATTTAGACATTAGTTTTCTCCTTCCTCTCGCCATTATATTACTGTACGCTACTTTTGGAAGGCATGTTAATTACACTCAACAAGAAGGTAATGCAAACTATTTTTATTCACACAAAAAACAATTTAAAGTAAATTAAACAATGGAAAAGTCGTCACATTTTCTCCCTACCATTTAACATTTATTGATTTATCCCTTTTGTCTCTTCTTTTTATGTAGGAAAAAGAAAGGTAGGTTTACATAATAAACCCTGCAGTGTATCTATCAGTCGGTATATCTGTCCAACCGTCAATACGTCGCCCCTAAACCCAGCAACTTCAAATTTACAAAATCTGTAGGAATTCAGAAAAGCGACTCTACAAAGTCCTTCGCTACGTTGAATACGTGGGTAGTAGCTCTTTGAAAGTTAAACATCATCTCCACGAATATTTATCTCCTGAAGATATCAGGACAAGTTAGGGAGAATTAAAATACTTTTTTTTTTCATAAAAGACAAGATATTTTTGAATTTTTAAAGGTCATTGTCTATTTTTGTATCAGACCATGATAGGGTATGGGAGGGTAGCGGCCTGTGTCTGAGTTAAGGTTCCTTCCTGACGTTCGTCTGATAAAACTGAAGGAGACTCTTAAGAAACTTAATTCAGGACGAGGAAACTCGTACCTACCCATTGCGGATCAGAAAAGACAGTTATATTTTTCTCATATACAAAAATCTAGCGTAAACTACACCTTTATGGATAAAAGAGTACTGTGTCGTATGGAATATTATTATGGGGCAATAGTGCTCACATAAATAATATCCTACTAGTGCAAAAGAAAGTTGTCCGGATAATGTCTGATTCAAAATGTACTGAGCACTACAAACCTATTTTTATTAAATTAAGAGTTTTGACTGTAGTAAATTTGTACATTTTCACTCAAAAACGCTACCTATAGAAACAATATACATTGTTATAATACAAGGAATAATAATTTACTTGATGTCCCATTCAACAGATTAACAAAATGTTCGGAAAGTTATGAAAACCTAGGGTACAAACTATAATAAATTACCACAGGAATTTAATAACTTACCAGATACTGTGTTTAAAAAGAAACTACATAACTGGTTAGTAACTGTGCCATTCTACTCCATAAATGAATACTTTCAGGAACTTAGTTGAGAATAATTGTAATTTCTTATTGTAATTCAGTGCATTCGTGTATTTATATTTTGTTAATCTTTGTACCTACCTTGACGTTGTCTATTGCCATACTGGCTTAATGACAATAAAATTACTATTATTAGTATTACTATTATTAAAGATACTTGTTGTCCATTGGCAACTTGCGAAACCCTATACGTGACATTGAGTAAAAATGATTATTGCTGTGAACAAAGGCAAAAATAGGGATAAATTATATTTCTAATATAAGCATTAATCTTTGTTTTACTATTTCTAATCTATATTAACGTAACTTAAACCTGGAGTCAGTTAAGTACGAGGGATCACCCGGTCAAAGGTGATGGTGTTTGGCGCTCCCTCTACATGGTTCTAATGCTTTTTGCTAAATATTTTTTACGTCTCGCGTTTTAAATAGTGATTTCTAATTTTTCCTTGTAAAGTGCGCCCCTTGGCCCGGGCCTAGTGGTAAATTCGGCCCTGTCTATGTGTAATTTCACTAGATTATTAAAAGCGGTGTCACCCCTGTGCAGTTCTAAGGCAAGTTCGGGATAGTGATGTCCAAAATATCATAATCAGGAATATCGAATATCAGGATGTGATATATGTATGTACTATACACTCTGTGTAAGTGTAATATGTATGTCCTTCATTCCACTATCCACTGACGCAGGCGATGAGAACTAGATGTTGTTTCGTTGAAAGCTCTTCTACGTTCTCTCAGCTTCTGTATGAAACCTGGCTGCGTTATCAGTAGTGTGAAAAATGTATTACTCTCGTTCTGCTTTTCTTTTTTCTGCATAACTTATTTTTATTTTATTTGTAAAGGTTTGTGCCTATACAAGGTCATTATGCGACATATAAAAAAATAAATCATTGTGAAGTGCTTTGAAAGTGTGAACATTGTTAGTTTCTTTCTTTTTTCTTACAATTGTTAGTTAAATTGGAAAGAAACATCGTATTTTTAGGGCATTTTAGTAACTATTGACATCGACACGTCTCGATTATCCTAGCTCAGTGTTCGATTTGTCGGGGGGATACCGGGGATTTTCCCTGGTGCGTGAGGATTTCATCCCCGGTTGTTGATCCCTTTTGTATTTCTACCCAGACAGATAGTATCTTGAAACTTACCAGCAACCACTAGTTTAGTATCCCCCCTCCGTTATTTATAACAAATCGAACCCTGTCCTAGCTGTTAAGTTTCTAGAAACATCCAGCATCAGCTGTAATTCGAACCCGGAACTTTGGAGACGCTGGCCTGACGCCTCAGACCATACGACTACCTTGGTCGGCATTTGTTAAATAAAGCAGCAGTTTGTAATATGTCTCTGGTTTCGCTGAAGCAAGCTTAGTTGGTAGAACATTCTGAAGGTTCTGGGTTCGATCCCAGCTGCCGGCCACCCAGACTGAGATTACTCACTTTTCGCATTGATCTAAAATGAGTTTATATATCTAAATATTCGAGTTGGACATATTATGTTGATTCTTGTTTCCAATAATAAAGTACTAAGAACAGCCAAGGGCAAGATATGAGTATTATCAGCAGTTTATAAATTATCAACCGCATGGACATACTGGCTCCAAAATGTTTAGGGGGAAGTCATTCTAACGGGGCCCACGGCGTTTTCCGAGATGTAAAGTAAGTAAGTATTAATATGGGTGCTTCTTCCACTTTTAATTAGTTGGGTCTGTGTCAGGTAGGCATGGGAATTTCATGAATATTTTGCAGGTAAAAAAATAGGGACTATGTCAGAACGCCCACTGGTCAGATCGCCCACCAAAACGGCAAAACACACAAATTCAGAAATGGTCAGAACGCCCACTCGTAAAAATGGCAACAATGTTCACCAAAATGGTCAGAACGCCCACTTCTGAGACTGGTCAGAACGCCCACCCTTGAAAACGGTCAGAACGCCCACTTTAAAAATTGTCAGAACGCCAACAAAAACGATCAGGATCCTCACAGGTTAGAAAATACAAACCCTACGAAGGTACACGGTTACTACTGTAATTTCAAATAGATATTGAACAAAAATAATGGAAGAAACCTCGGGAAAACGTTCACAAAGTCTACCAGTCAGAACGCCCACTCTTAAACAAGTGAATCGGAGTTCAGTCGGGGGCTGTGCACATAAGCTACCACCAGGCTACAGCAGCGAGTATACTATTTATATGATAATGTTGCGTTCGCGTGGGTTTCTTTTCCTAAGTATAATTACCTTCTATGTGTTATTATGTTGTTATATTATGTGCACTCATAATAATAACTTGGTATGCATATTTATGTTTGAGTGGAAGGAAAGTATAATGACCTTAAACCCGCCTTAAAAAGTATATCCGCCATAATAAATAAGACGAAATAAATGAAAATACCATCACAACAAACACTAATAAACGATTCTAAAAATGTGGCTTCTGAACGATCATGGACTCAGCGGTGAAATTGCATTCCAAAAACGTTAAAATTATTTTGTACGTTTCAAAAAGACCCTATTATTAAATTTGTATTTCTCAATAAGTGTAATGTATCGCCTTGAAAAACGCATCAGAAGCAAAATCCATATCATGTAGAAAAGGGAAATTGAAAACACGTCACATTAAAGCAATATGAACGAAATAAATTATTCGTTGAAATATAATTTAAAATTCAACTGTTTTCATCGTGGGAATGAAAACATGATAAATGTTGTTAATTTCATTCTATTAGCTTTTAAGTACACATTTTATTTAATCAACTTGGAAAGGCAAATATGAAGCGTAATTTAAGGAACCATTATCATATTGAGCCGATTTCTATCCACTGTTGGATAAAGAAAGGTATCCCCCCTTACTTTCCACATATCTGCAATCCTCATCAATGTAGCTCCTGAAAAGCATTTAATTTCATCTACCCATCTTGCATTTGGACGTCGTCTCGGACGTTTGTTTCTCTTTGGGAACCCAATGTAATACATGGATTGCATCTCATCATATGCATAATACATTGAATCATGCATCTCATCATAACTCTTTGTGTGAGTCTTTATCTTATAGTCGTTCGCGTTCTATATCCAAGTTTCACAGTCGCACATCATCACACGTAAGAGACATTGATTATAAACTTTACTCTTGAGACACATTGATAGTTTGCTTTTGAAAATAAAATGTGATCATCCAAGCGAGCTACACGCCATTTTGCATTTTCTGTTTATTTCATTCGACAACTTAGCATAGGATGGTTTGAGCTGATCTGGGTAAACATACTCATTAACTATGCCTATTGTCTCTCTGTGAATCAATATTTCCTTCTTTGCAGCATGTTGATTGTACATTACTTTTGTTTTACTTAAATTCATTTTAAGACTTATTTTCGAATTTCGGTGGGCGTTCTGACCATTTTCAGAAGTGGGCGTTCTGACCATTTCTGAATTTAGGTATTTTGCCGTTTTGGTGGGCGTTCTGACCATTTTACGAGTGGGCGTTTTGACCGGTGGGCGCTCTGACCATTTCTGAATTTGCGTGTTTTGCCATTTTGGTGGGCGATCTGACCGCTTCTGTGGGCGTTCTGACCATTTTCAGAAGTGGGCGTTCTGACATAGACCCCAAAAATACTATTATAATCTTACTTGTTCAGTTCAGATTTATTGCGTTCGTTTGACCGTACAATTGCATATCTAGTGCAACAGTATAGAACATCTCATAAACTGGAGTGCATAAAATAATCAAGGTTACATTGCTGTTAACAATACATTGTGTGAAATAATATACACTTAAATGGCTAAATATACAGGTATTACTATAGAACATGTCACAACTAGAGAACATAATACAATCAAGGTTACATTGTTGTTAAATATAATATACCACACTGGAAACAAACACCACCACAATCCCGGGATGTTAATCTACTTGAGAATATATGGCATATTTTGGAGTAAATCATCCGCAAACATCCCGTTTCCAATAAGGCTGATCTCCGGAAAATAGATTTATTGATTGCGTTCCTTAGACCAATACATGGTACTCATTTGCACATATGGTATAGAACATGTCCATAATAAGAATACATAGAGAATTAAGTTTTGGAGCAATATTTGGACATATATGTGACATACATTCACTTTCATTATCAACTGTTTTCTTTTCCCTTATAATAGTTAGTCTTGCAAGTACTCATCAGTTGTATAGTAAGTTTTGTTTGTCAACATTTTCTTAACTTCACGACAAAATATATTGACATCGTTATGTTTTTTAAAGTTTATGACAATTTATTGTATATGGCTATAGACCAAAGTAATGTGGTGATCTTTCGAAAATTTTTGTTCTGTGGGACATTTGTCTAAGATTATTTTTCTTTCTTGTGTCGTGTCTATGTATATCTGAGTGTGTAGTGTAGCCATCAAGGTTACTTTTTATCAGCTTTAACACCTCGTATATGTACAAACATGGAACGGTTAGCAAGTTTAATTGCTTAAAAAAAATTCTGCAGCCCGCACGGAAAGGTGTGTGTGTAATGATTCGAATAACTTTTTCTGTAGTCTAAAAACTGTCGATAGCTCACTTGAGGATCCCCAAAAGAGAATACCATATTTTGCTCTGGAATAAAATGTAGCATAATATAAAGATATCAATGCTTCTTTATTTAGAACAGTTGAGAGAGATCTTATTATGAAGATATTAGATGATATGTGTACGACATAGATTTTTGTTATATGAGTTTTCCAATTTAGTTTGTCGTCAATATAGCCCTAAAAACTTAGAACTTGTGTCACATTCCGTGGTGGTGTTTCTTATAGTTAATTTAGGATAAGCTGGGACAGCTGTATATGAAGGAAAGAGAAAAAGACAATTAGTTTTATCGGCATTTAGGATTAAATTATTATGATAGAACCATTTTTCAATTTATTGGAAGCACAGCGTACAAGATCATAGTCCCTTGCTCAATATGTGATGGAGGATCATTTATATATATCTCAAGGACCGATCCTTGAGATATGGTTTTGATTATATTTTTTGTTTTTGCATGTTTTGATCCGTGTATGTGAGTTCAACGTACAAATGTCGATTTTTAAAATATGATGAATACCGTTCATGAGTAGTTCCCCGTATCCCATAGAAGACAATCTCGATAAAAGTAGTGAATGATTAACACAATCGAAGGTTTTGCTTAAATAACAACATATTGAACATGGATATGATTTATCGTCAATAGCAGATACTATTTCTTGTATGTAATTTAAGATAGCAGTAGTAGTAGATCTATTTCTTAGGAGTCCATGTTGTGAGTTAGAAATAATTTTGTTGTGTTCCAGATGAGATCATAGTCTGTTTTTCATAATACTTTCGATAATTTTTGAAAGTTTAGATATGAGTGATATGGGTCGATAATTTTCACAATTACGTTTATCCCCTTTTTTTATGTAGTGGTCTAATTAGTGACCACTTTAAAGTTTCTGGAAATTGCCCATGATTAAATGATGCATTAATTAAATCAGACAGTGGCGTAGCAATAGCATGTATACATCTCTGTATTATAAACTCAGGTATTTCATGAGGTCTTGCAGAACTAGGGTTTTTAAATTTCTTTACGATAGCCATTATTTCATACGGATCTGTGGGTGTAAGAAAGAAGGAATTTGATAAATGCAATATTGGATATGGCTCGTCTAAAGCTGCAGCAGCATTGGGCCTGGCATTAAGGAGTTTACCTACAACATTGTTGAAGAAAGAGTTGAATATCTCTGCAATTGTATGTGGGCCATTGCATATCTGATTATTTTCGATTTTAAGTTCTATATTGCCTGAAGCTGTATTGTTCATATTGGTTTCCTGTTTTATCAAGTTCCACGCCATTTTTGTTTTATTATCTTATTTATCAGGTTGTTATAATATGAACTTTTTGCTTGCTTTATGACCTTTCTATAAATCATCTTGTAATTTTTAAAATACTCAATAAATTTTATGTCAATAGTCAGTTTGCTTATTAAATTGAGGGTTTTCATTTTTTGACATGATCTTCTAATGCCACTTGTGATCCATTTATTTCTCCTTTTATGGTTTACTCGTACAGTTATATGTGGGAAACATTGGTCGAACAGTAATTTAAATTTAGTTAGGAACAGTTTAAACATTTCATGAACTGAAATAAATTCAGTTGCAAATATGCTTGACCAGTCTTCCATTTCTAAGCACTCAACAAAACTCTGAATATTTTTTCTCTGAAATCTCATTTTCATTTTAATATTATGATTTTTAACGAACTGCTTAACAGCCAATTTCAACAAAACAATAGCAAACTGAAAGACGAAACAAAAAAAAAAAAAAAAAAAAAAAAAAAAAAAAAAATGAGCCGACCATAATTTTTCCATCCTGATCCAATAGCCCCGATTTTGATTAAATTCAAATTTTTCCAAAAGGGGTTCATAAAAATCAAACCAACACAAACGAAAAACGATGCCGAGAAAACACCTTAAAACTACGTCCCTTATGCACACCTAGTATTCGACAGGACACAAGTCATGACGAATAACTAGTCCACAAACACACGAAGTAGAAATGGGACATACACGTGCTCAAGATAATTCTGTAAGCTGATGCACAAGAACCTTCAATATAGATCATTCGCAGAAATCTCCGAGACAAAGACAGGGACGGCGCTACAGGTGGGCTGAAGCCCCCCAAAATCTTCCTTAGCCCCCCATTTGATTAATACAATATAATGTATTTACTTCACAGTTTAAAAACATGATTGAGTGTTAGATATGTAACTTGCAAGAATAACAAAATCTCAACATAACTAGTATCAACACAGCGTAGGGTTGCCAACTATGGGAAATAGAATTACCGGCACAGCTAACTAGCTATGAGGGGTTGCATAAACCACAGGGGATAGAAACAGACCCAAAAAAAGCACAGAAGAGTAGAAGTGCAGAAAAAAGACGTAATCGAAAACCAGGATTGGTGAACAATACCTAAAACACCACTTCCCACTGAAAAATATAAATATTGTAAATTAGAACTTGACGCAACTGATTAATATGATGTATTTTTCAAGAGAAAATATAATATCAAGTAAACCACAATACCAGCAACTCAAAGAAAATAATTAGAGCCATATAATGTAGGCCTACCTAAAAAATTATTACCAGAAAATTTAATTAAAAATGGTTGGAATACTTTATACTTAACATAAATTGTTCAGAGGGATAGAAAAATAATAAACCGCTCCTTTTTCTCAAACAGGACAAATAAAAATAAATCATCCAACTGACCAGGAAAATGATGAGTGGCAAATCTGAACTGGAAACTCGGATTCCAGATCTGACTATCGTCTCTGGCAGATATTATCATAATTCGTAAATAAAATAGCGGTCATATGTTAGGTCGGTGAGACTTCTGTATCGGCCACAGATTTTAATCACAACATTGGTACAATTTCTAGCCCTATTGGTGAAATACCGGCTCGGCATCCCTACTCCTGAATAATAAAACAAGGAAATAAATAAGTTTTTACGAAAGAAGTTAAGAAATGTTTAATGCGCTGTCCTTCTCCAGCATAGTTTAGTATTTCAGTTGTGACAGTTATATAAAAGCACTATCACGTGCTGTTGTTCTAGATTATTTTTTTAAAAGTACTATACGCAAGACAAAGTACATTAAGTTGTATCTCGTTAATAAGCGATAATAGAATAAACGATAAGATTAAGGGAAGGTGTTCTATTATGAAAATAAAGGTTGACTCCGAGATTTTTTTTTAATAGAAGGCCGCAAAATCTCTTGAAAGCCACGCGTAAGACGGTCAACTAATGTTCAGAAAATTACCGGTCGCAATAGTGCCGGTGAAAGCTTGGTACCAGTCACCGGCCCAATAGAGAGAATTACTAAAATTTCCAGCCAGACCGGTGGAATACCGGCTGGTTGGCAACCATAACACCGTCTGAGGCGATGAATATGCTTCTTGGATTATCAAATTCTTTACCTGAACCATCTCTGATAAACGTCACTACAAAAACATTTATTCTTTCAAGTTACATCGACTGGTTGATAGTTCGTATCTGGTTACGAGTTTACGCAACCGTGTTATTGTTTTTCAAAGCACTGATCATAGCAAACGAAGAGTATGGAGTACTCTTTACTAGCGACAGTATTTGCGTGTTTTGACGACTGCCGAAGGATTGTAGGCTGACTACAGTGCACAAAGGAAAACAAAACATTCAATTATTCACTATAGGGGTGGGGGCAGTGTTGCCGATTTAGGGGGAAAGTATCTATCTATCTATCTATCTATCTATCTATCTATCTATATA
>JAGDQP010011536.1:23911-52725 GCA_022664845.1 Lepisma saccharinum
GAGAGTAGAGACAAGTAATGGGGCTATGAAAATTCATATATAAAAAAGTATGGGCCTATAGGCCTATTTTAGTATAGGCCTATAATTATTTTGCCTGGAAGATTGAAAAAATAATATCTTTCTTGATGAGTAAACTGATGCCCATTCGTTTGACTTTGTGTTTCTGTATGTTTGGAGGGGGGCATTTTTCATTGCATCAAGGGGCCCAGGGGGAAACTTTGTCTATCCCCCCTGGCCAGTACGTCCCTGCTCCACCGTAATGCTTATTCACATCATTCATTGATGCTGTAATATGGCACTATGTCAACCCACATCTGAAAGTCGGTGTATTAATATAATACAGTAAGTGCATTAATATTATATTCCTCTCTATATAAAGTCCCTTCTGGGTTAGTAGGGACGCGACCGTATTATTAACGGGTTCTGGGTTCCATTCCCTGTGAGGAACAGGTGGTTCTGGACCCACGTTAAACTGTAGGTTCCGTCCGTAGGACGTCTCTTCACCAGGTGGAAGCAGTGGCAAACCGCCATCGCTTCATCATGCCCAGAGACCGTCGGGAAGAACACCCATCATCATCTATATATAAAATTGAAAGTCTGTTTGTTTGAACGCAATACATTTCCACACACCTTGACGGCTTCAAACAAAATTTGACACACATATTCCTTTGGAGTTTGGACCTAAAAGGATTAAGTACGACATTAAAATGCTACCACTCCCCACCACTGAAAGGGAATGAAACGGTGTGTTGTAACTCGAAAACCGCTTGAGGTAGGAACTTAAAATTGGGCGTGAAAATTTATTTCGATTCATTAGCAACGACTATCTTATATTTTGATTCGACCCCCCATCGAGCCCACACCAACGGACAGGCGAATAAGCTAGTCTAGTATAAGACAAAAAACATGACATTCATCTAGATAACTAGATATTTTACTCTTCAACAAATTATTGTTTTGTCCATTGATGAATCAGCTCTCCTGCATTTACAATAATAATAAACCGAGCCGCCGTAGCGCAGTGGTATAGCGTTGATTCGCGTAGCATTCGGGAGGTCGTGGGTTCGATCCCAGCGACCAACCATCCTGACTAAGTTTTTTCCTGTCACACCAGGCCGCGCCAGGATGGCACCTTCAACATAGGCCCGATACCTTCCTGAATCCTATCCTCTCCCAGCCTAAGCCTTAGATGCCTGAAGGCTATAAATAAAATTCAAATTCAATAATAATAAGAATTGAAACTTTAACTCCAAGTAATTTATTCTTTATTGTACGAGACCCGTAATGGCATATACGTGTGACGTCATCGGTTACGGGTTTTCCAATTTCTCAGCTAAGATAATGTCAAAATGTCAGGTAGTTCATCTGATACACATTCACAAGTATTAATGGGGTCGTGTTCTAAAATTTCATTATTGCTCTTCATTTACCCAATATCTTTAAAGATATGAAAACACACAGACGCAGCGTAGATACTGGGGCCTCTTAAGAAGTTCATATTTGTAATATTTGACTCTTAGTTTTATTCTTTTTGCTTCGTATCTGTTGTTTCTACCTTATGTTACAATTTCAGAGTATAATCTCTTTATGCTGTACCTGAAAGGCTAGTAAATATTTTATAAGTATACACGGTTAATGAGGGGTTTCGCTTGTCCCTTGTAAAGGGACAATCTCGGTTCCAATTCCTGGTGAGAAATCGTTGAACAGAGTTGTTCGAACTTTAAACAGTAGGTTCCGGTTTAAAAATGTAATCTTCATCCGACGGAAGACAATGACAAACCATCGCTTAACCTTACTCGAGGACCTTAGGTTCATAGGTCTGTATGTGGTCAGAACAACATTCATAATCATTAATTGAAAAAAAAATTACAGTAAACTTCCCTACTTGTTCTCTTTGTAAACGTATGATTACTTTCATGAGTATGCGATGATTCTTTGTTGAAGTTTACTCGTAAACATACTAATTTTCCGACAAGCATGCTCCATAAATATGACCACTAACTACGTTTGTAAATTTACTTCTTAGTTTCATTAAATGATTGTGTTTTCGGTACTCATATGTTTTAGTAGCGCCAAAATATCGTAGCCTGTGATATTGCTTTTGCTACTAAACGTAAGATTGGTACGTTTCGTCATAATAGCTGCTGATGTTGAGAGTGTATGTGGAAATAGAGGCGGTCGATGCGTGAATATTGATCTTGTTTAGTGGGAAATGGGAATAATGTGGTAAGAACAGTAATTTGTTTTCTCGTCTTCTATTTTTTCGTCGTTAAACGTCAATATATTGAGGCAGAAATATAAAAATGGATATAAAGCAGAACTTAAACTCAAGTGTTTTTATGTGAAATGTTATGAACATGAAAAATGTAGATTGTGATTCTCATTGACTAGTATAACAAAATCAAGGTTTAACATTCAAGATATTCTTACAATTTCCTATAATGGATATAGAATGAGTGTAACGCTTTATTATGATTGAGTGGATCCTGCGGCTTGTATTGCACAAATCCAGAAGTCAGTCAGGATTAGTATTCTCCGCTGATCGTTTTGATTCTCAACCCGACCCGACGCGAGTACGAATAACCCATCCTGATCCATGACCCGAGTGAGTCTGACCCGACCCGTGGCCCGAGTGAGTTATCCAATCCATTTAAGAGTACTGTAACCATATTCCTAAAAAAATTTAAATGTTCAAGGAAATCGTGAACCATCCATTACAAGAAATCTTTGGTCAAAGTTTGAGACAGATTTGAAGTATTAAAGGAGAGATAGATCATCAATATCTCGTTCTTCTCAAAGGTAACAAAATAAAGAACATACCCAACATCATCTTGGTCCATTCTCATGATTGCATACTGACCTGCTGAATTCCTTAAAAGTTTAATGGACAAGCCAGCCTAGTTTCTGATTTTCTTTTAACAATTTCGGCTTGATCCGCTCATGTCATTGACACCCGTACTTCAGTCAGATGTCAACTCAAACGAGCAACAGAAATGCCACCGAGAGGTTGAGGCTTAATTGGCTGAGTATTGGCATCGCATTCGAAAGGTCTTGGGATCGATCCAGTTTGTTTTCTCAGAGTTCTTCTCAGTAACACCAGGAAAATGTGGGTATGGTTCTTGAAAACAAAGCCCTGGCCGTCTTTCTTCCTAGTAATATTTACTCGAAATCTACTCACTTTTTCTACAACATTTCTTAACTTTTCAACGAGCATTAAATGATCTTTCATTTGAGGTATAAAACGACGGAGATATTTCAATTTTAGTGTTTCCATATGTGCAACTTTCTCGTTTCTCGGCGTAATGGAAGTGAGCGATAATGTCGCTAAGTGTATGTTGTTAATTGTTTCTAAAACTTCATAGCGGCTAGAATAGTGAGTTCGTGTTCTCAATTTTTGTAACAATACTTGAATTTTTGTATCTGCTGTGGAAGTTATTAATCACTACAATTTGGCAGTCAGTCCGTTTCGCATTGTTGGCTTGAGCAGTTCGTAACCTGCGTAGCTCTTACCAAGTAATTTTTCTATTATTTAGAATAATTTCCACACAAGATGATTTTTGTTTTTGTTTTTGTAATATTTCGTACAGATATAGTTATTAGTTGCTAGTCATTATGGGTCATTTGTCGCCGCGGCTTAGGCTGTAGCGCGTCTGACTACTAACCAGGGGGCTCGGGCTCAAATCTCGGCCAGGACATTGGAGACTTTTCGTGCAGTGTCCCTATGCCTAGTGTTCTGTGGTATTGGTGAGGATTAAGATAGTAAACACGACGGAAGTCGTCCTCATACTGACAGACTCTGACGCTACCCACTGTAAATACAACGACGAAACCGAGATTTTCTAACTCGGCTTCGTGGCCGAACGGTCAAGACGTTCGCTTCTTGAGTGAAAGGTCCCGGGTTCAAACCCCTCTTGGGTCAACACTTTTTCTTTTTTTTTTCGATATATATTTTCATATGCTCGTATTTATTATTAATAATTGCTTTTTGTGCATTTTTCGTACATTATCTTAAATTAGTGACCATGGGAAAGTGGAGGTTAGGTGCGGTCATGTATCTTTACATTTTCCTCTCTCAAATTCCTAGCGCGAGACGCTCTTCGACTTCCGCCGTATTTGCTATTTTAATCGCCATGTAGTGTTCTGAGGTGCACTCAGCCTCCTGTCAAATTGAGTACCAGAGTGTTAGACTTGGTACTCCTGGACATCTTGGAAAGGTAAAGGCAATAGAGCGTGGACTGACCATCTCACCGTACCGTACCGTATCAATTATGTTGTGATAAAGCTGTGTAAACAAAACGAGGTTGGAAACCAAGATTTCTGAGTATTTTGCGAATGTTTGTGAACAACAGAATGATGGTAAAAATAAATTATTTTTGATGAAGTCTTCAAAACTGTTTTCAAAGATGCAATTCAGCAATGTAACTATACCGCTATAAGGTCAATCGCTAGCAGCTTCGCAAGAAGAGATCGAAGAAATGCAGTTTCCAGAATTTGCGGATTCATTTAGCCCTGATTACCAACCAAAATGTCTTACTATATTTATTGCCAAATTACAGTATGTGGCAGATATTAAGGACGAAAGCTTGAATATCAACAATATTTGCCTAACAATCTGTCATTTGATATGTTGCCATTTTACGTTGCGTAGGGGAATGGCGACCTCATCGCAAGTCTACGGACCGCAGCGTGATGCAAAAACATCACATAACCCGAACAGCAGCCCATCGCTGCTCGTAATGGCGTAGGGAATTGGCGACCCCATCGTCCAGCCGTATTTTGCTGGCTGCAATCAGCCCTAGCAGCTAAAACATCCACGCTGCTCGAAAGGAGGACCAACAGAAAGGATTTCATTTAATTTCATTTTTCATCCACGGCTTCATCATTATTCCATCTCCTCTTCTGTTGCGATTAATGCCTCCAAGCAATGAAAAAGGATGTATTTGCATTGACGCTGGCCTCTAGGGTCAGGCGAAAGGGGGCGGAACCATTGGATAGTGCCTTGTTCTTAGCGGCAGATTTTTGGATGGTTTAGCTCGTTAAGACTGGGAAGTGCGCCAGTGCGGAGCTACCCGGACCTTGGTCTCGCCAACATTTGAGGGAGTGGGTGTCCCAAGTATCCATCAGTCGGGAGTGTAAGTGATTTCAACGCCTAGCCCTTTATGACTTCGCCTCGATTTCCAGCTTGCTGACAAGGGTGATGAGGGAGCCTCATCGGTTCCTTCGAAAGGACAGAAGTGTGGGCATTTACGACTTTCATTCACCATGACTCTACCACATCCTAATAATAAGTCGCCTTCGCAGAAAGACAGACAGAAAAAGAAGAGAAAGTCACTGATGTAAGTAAGAAGGCGCATACAGCTAATGAATCAACCAGTGACAAGGACGAGAAACTACTAGTAGTAGAGGTACAGACAAGTATCGTACCGAATACCACACATCATTTTGTAATAAGAGATGAAAATGCTACAGATGGTATAGGTGCTTTGAGAGGGTTATCCCCTTTTATAATACAAAAAGGACTTGCTCATGCTGCAAGAGAGCTTAAACATGTTAAAAAGCTCCGCAATGGCACCCTGTTAGTGGAGACATCAGGTGATAAACTAATCTCCTGAAAATGAAAACCCTATGTGCAGTTGAAGTTCAAGTTGAACCATACCATCAACTGAACTTTAGTCAGGGGGTAATATCTTGTTGGGATCTCAAAGATGTTCCTGAAGAGGAGATTAAGAATGAACTAGCCAGTCAAGGTGTAGTCAGTGTTAGACGCATTGAAACCAGAAAGAGTGGCGAATTACAATCCATGCGTTCTCTAATTGTGACATTTGCCATGCCACAGCTTCCTAAGGACGTGGAGGCAGCTTTCTGTTGCTTGCCTGTCCGTCCTTATATACCCAGTCCGCTCCGCTGTTTTAAATGTCAACACTATGGACACACCAGCACCTCTGCTGTTTGTACAATTTGCGGTACCAGTAGCCAGGGTGCGGATCCTAACAATTCACTAAAACCTAGTGTGTTAATTGCAAGGGTGATCACACGGCCTGGGCGCGTGACTGTCCATTTTTTAAGGAGGAAAAACGAATTCGGGAGCTGATGGTTCTAGAGAGAATATCTGCTGGTGTTGCAAACCGTCGAGTAAAAGATTCTCAGCGCACTCTTTCATCTGGGGCCCGATTAAATATCATAGTTTTGGAAAACTGCTATAGCAACGCAATGCAATTACATTGACTAAAAGTTGCTAAGTGTTTGCCTTGCGATTTGAGATGGAACTAAATATAGCACTTATCACGACTTCGCAAAGAGAAATTTGCATATCCTTAGGCAAACTCAAAGCAAACATCACGAATGTTTTAGCCAATAGGGAACTTGGTTATAAACGTTCCGTACAGAGTGGCAACCAATCAGACACTTCTAACGCACTCACGTGGTGTAAATAAAAAAGACATGGAGACGTAAGATGTTTGTAAATTGTACAATAAAGATGATCTTACGTGGGATCATAATAAAGATTTACCGCGTTTTAATGGCCATGATTGTAAATATGATTAATAATTGAAGACCGACGTTTAGAACGGTTCCTCCGAATCGTCCAATCTATAACAGTGAGATGATGTTACATGAGAGTACTTTTAGGGTTAGCTAAAGGTATAGGATATTATTTACTTTTTAACCGAATTGCATATTAGGTTAGTGTAGGTTATTATGGGGGCCAGGGGAATAGGTAAAGTCTATCCCTGAAGTAATATTAGATGCCAAAGTTCTGAAAATGTTAATTCATCTCAAAGCTTTGAAAGTACCCAACCTTTCGGAGAATATGTTCTAAAATGCTGCACATTAATAATGTTCATTTTTATCACCATTGATTATCAGAATTTTACTGAAAGAGCCATTTGAACTCATGTAGTAGCTTTTTGCTTTACACTAGTTCCTGTTAAGATCAACCTTTGTATTTAATATCCTTAATCTATAACTATAAAGGGTAAGGTATACTTTAGTTCCCCAGAAGTAAAATTCGCGAGAGAAATATATTATTTCAAACGTATCTGGAAATGTTGAAACGAAAAATATAACAAAGTTTCGAGTCACGGATGTACGAAATTAGAGTGGAAAGTACGAGGTACTATTTACGTGCTTCTGTGTTCACGCCGAGCACATGGTGTAAGAGTTAAAGGTGATGTGCATCGCGTTTTATGAAGAAAATATCTTACCTTTATAACCCATCTTCCCAACTCGACATGCTGTCCATGATCTTTGTAGCAAAATACGTGTCCTTCAGAATACGAAGTGACACCACTTATATTCTTCCGCATGCTGGAACATTTTCATATGGTGAACAACTCGACTACTATTTAACGAAATTATAATGACACGTGCATTTTTGAATTACTGACTGCCGCTGAGTGGTTATAGAATTGCCTGTGTGAATTATTTGTAAGTAATATGAAGAGTAGATTTGGCTAAATAGCTGGCGGAAGATGGGGAACCTAAAGTACACCTTATGCTACCAATTTCCTTCTCGGTGTGACTTTTAACTTGCACATTGCTTCAGTACGTTAAAGATTACGATATCAGGCCCATTTTATTCATATATAGCAATAAGAAAACATGGTTATAGGATTGTAGATTGTAATAAGTGTCATTCCCGTGTATAAAAAGTTTGTTTTGCTATCTTGAACCTAAACCGTAGACTAATAGCTAATCTATACGAAATTGAGCCTAATGTATAAAAAATGTTGAGTAAATTGTGATAGTTTCCTAACATATATGAAAGATTATAGCTATTTCTTTTATATGGGGTTGAGTGTACTTTTTATGTTGATATCTGCATTATTTCAGATGCGTGAAATAGAGAATATGATAAAAAATCCAGCGAGAGCAAGAACACATATACGGCATGAAGAATCTGTCTTTGCACTCATGTCACACCTTTTTTTTACGTCACATACTGCATTTTACACATCCGAAATAACGCAGATAACATGGGAAGTACATCTAAAAAACATATAACCGATGTAGCTGATATAAAGAATTATTAAATTACACCTTTGTATTTAATGCCCGAGTTCTACTTCTGATGAGGCACAAAGGACGTGCTTCTGAGCCATTCCTGTGAATTCATTAAGTTCATCAAGTCACCTCACAAATATTTAGTCCATAAAATAATAAAGATAGTTACATAACATCAACACATAATAAAGTACTTACTTGAATTCGTATCCTAATGGACAATTATTCAGAATTGTGTTTCAGGACTGGTACTGTGACTTATAGGGCATTAATTTTGTCTTTATTCGTGAGAGATGTACGTTCATCCCTTTCTCCCAATTTATTTGTTTTGCACTTTTCTTCAAAAATAATAAACACAGATCCATCGCAATTTTTCGTCTTAAAATCTTCAGTTTGCTAAAAGTGACGTCATTGCCAAAGTCAAGCAAGTCGATATTTAATCGGGTCCCTGGTTCGTTTTCGACAGAAGCAGCTAGACAACGAGTTAAAACTGTCTCGGTTAGCACCCAGATAGTTGAAATGTCAACTCAAACTAAGGGACCTCAACCTGACAAATCTAAAAATCGCCATGCTACACCAACTCATCAAGTTACGCTGACGCATACTGAGAGACAAATGCCCCTTGTGCAGTCTTCTTAACCTTTAGATTCATTTGGAATTTTTTCTACTTTATTACATTTGTGTGGTCATTTTGACTCGACGTTTTTTCTTGTTTCTTCGAACATTGTTTTGTAATTCTTTGAAACCTACTGCTAGGACATAATCAATACTTTCTCGCAATATTTTCTTAATGATTTCCCATTTAGGTACAAGGGCTCCATCTTTGTATTAACAATAAGTGAGTAGATAAATTTCATAAACATTAGATCTCGCTTATACTTTCAAGAAATATAACTTTATTATCAGTTTTCATAGCAAATTGCTATTTTTGCGAACTTTGATACAGAAGTGTACATTGCAGAACTTATACAATAGGTGAACTCTTCATCTTTTATGTACAAGGGTTTTAAACTTGTCACTCCCATATCCGCGTACAATGTTATTTTTACTTTTGTTTCTACATAAGCATACAACAATATTGTATATATAATATTAGATTTTATTTTCATTTTAAAATTTATGTACAAAGGTACGTACGTAAATTTATACTCGTGAGTATACACAGCATATTTTTGTTTCAAATTCGAGTTCGAAAGTCATTCATCACACACACTCGTGACATAAGGATACTTTATGCGGTGTACAGATATACTTTTTGCACTTGAAGCACAAAGTAGAAGTTTTCTTATCCCTTGAATGCGGGCATACTGAACATCGCTTCCTCTTCTTTGAATTTGCCTCTTTCCTTGACGATGTCATTCCTACTACATCACACCTTTTCAATGCAGCAGATACGCTATTCTTCAAGTCAGGAATAATCGTGCGCCTTTGCATAAGAGGCGTTATCAAGTTCCTTCAGGAAAAGCCTTCGCCGGCCGCCGGAATCGGGAAAGAATGTTGTGTACGTGATGTAGGCATTGAGTGCTGCTACATCCAGTATATTGAAAAACAAAGCCATGGGCCACCGCTTTGCCTCTGTCGTTTTGTTGTGTATGTCCTTTTGTCCATTGTATCAACACCCCCCTTCGCTTTGTTATAAAACGTTATTATTTCGGGCTTTTGTTTAGCACAGTTAGAGTCAATTGAAGAGGAATGATGCATAGATGATAAAAGTATGACGCTCTTGTTTTTCTTCGGAACAAAGCTAACCATGATAACGTCTGAAGTAAAAGCAAACTCGGATGAATTAGTTGCACGGCATTTATTTAGTAACCATAATTTGAGGCACTTCCTTTCTGTGTTTCCTTATAATCCAAACTAAGGTAATATTGTTACGCAACAACATTTTTGCAAGATTTAGGCTTGTGAAATAATTGTCAGTTGTAATGTTCCGTCCAGGATACTTCTTCAAAATCTTACCAAGCTCCATAACCATGTTGCCAGCGAGATTACTTTGTACCGGTTGCCCTGCTTTTCTTTTTGTGTATACAGTTCCATTGTAAGCATAGCCTGATGTGGCAGCACAAATCCAAAATATTTCCTCGTCAGCGTCAGCGAATATGTCCTCGATTAATCTGCTCCTTTCTAAACATTTTCATATGACTATTTGAACTATTGAATGTTGATATTAGATATGTTGATATGTTTATTAGACTAAACCTTGAAATGGTTAACTTTTATTAAAGGAATGGTAATCGTTGTCAGATTTCTTTGCATTTGACAGGTATAAAATTAATACGAACATAGATGACGGAACTTTGTGAGAAAAGAAGAGCAAGCTTTGGGATTCGAACTCGCGTCGCCAGCTTTATGGACAAAAAGGGGAAAAAAGTTTCGTGTGTTCAATGTAGAAATAGTTTTTGGCGCATATTTCGATGTGTAGATCCAATTTGTATTCAAGTTGTGGAATCACATCATTATAAGAGGTTTGCCACCATAATGTTTACTTTGCGTGCGAGTGAGTTAGTTGAGTTCTTGTGGAGTTTTAGCCACAACACGATTAAGCTATTTTTCTTATTTCTATGAGAATTTATTTACTGATTGTCTTCCTTTTAATAGTGTTCCTTAGTATCAGCGAATGTAATATTTCTGCCTCTAGCCGTACTTGAATCTGGATTGTTTAGTGGTGTTCACCTCAAGACACTGACCTCAATATGGTATATCCACAGTATAGAAGGCTGCTATAATCGGCTATTTATTCTTATCATTGAGAATATTTGTCACTGCCGATCACCACTCCCTCTAACAAATTATTTTTTTCTGTTCTAAAGAGACCGATAAGTTACTTTCGGTCATCAATTTGCGATTATCGCCTCGCCTCGTTGATAATTTGGCTGTGGAGCGGAAAGAGGTTAAGAAAATTTCTATTGACAATCTTGTTAATGATTGTTTAAATGAAGCCAAGACGTTTAAGAAATTTAATCACGCCGTTTTGTATTCAAAACTAACTTTTTTCAGGAGGAAGCGGCGACTCAAACTGACTACCCTTTACTTCATAGTCGCCAGCTTCTGCGCTTTCGAACATTTATCTGCGTTTATTAGCCCTGCATTGAACGACAGTCTTCATTTGGAAATTTAAAACCAATCTTGTGTCTTTCTTCGCGCCTTCTCGGGGATATAATAGTTTCTGCTACATGATTAAACAATGCATATGTTTTATATGTATTCTGTAACTTTGGTTTGTGTAATGCTTTATTTGAATGAACATTGTCTGTTATCTCAGTTGCTGGTAATACTAAAGATATACACTGTTTCATAGAGCGAAGAGAAATCCCTTCTTCCCTCTCAATTTTTCCGTAAATTTCACTATGTTGCCAAGTTTCACAGTTTTGGACTTAACTTTTTCGATCATTTCTTCATGATTTTGTTTTTCATTATTTATTAACATTTTGTGGCAAAATTTCAGGAAATATTCATTTTTACATTCTTTACAAGTAAAACACTTAAGCGAACACCAGAATCGAAGGAGAAAAATATTATTTGTAAAAAAAAAAAACAAAAAAAAAACCTCTCAAATAAAGACATGCAAAAAAAAAATTGAGAATGAGTGTACCTAAATGAGGGAAGTCAAGCTTATGTAAGACTCCAAAACACAGCGAAGATACGTTGCAAAATAGCGTGTAATGTGTGTTTTTTAATAATCATGGGTAATGACGTAACTATCGACGGAAAGGGTAAGTCAATACTGAGGCTTTCTATATGACAAATGTGCATGACAATTAAATGTGGTTTATTGATCGAAGTAATCAATATCACAAAATATTAAGGTGGAAACTAGTTCTAAACCACATAAATCCCACTCATCTTTTCGTTTCTGGCAGTGTTAAAAACTGTTACAATCAAGCTATATTTTGGCGCAAATCTTTCATTTAGCAATATAATTACATAACTTTTACATTATTTGTTGGTTGTTGGCATTTGGTATTTAATTTCTTGATATCCCAGAATTATATTGTCAAGTTTTATATTGTAATTTGGAATAAGTACGTCTTTGGTTATTCCAAATAACAACAATGTGATTACAATATTGTAATTTGTGAATTATTTTAATAAAGAAGGGGTGTAGATTTTTTTATAGATAGGGTAAATATCTTCAGTGCATCCTAACTAGGATATATAAAAAAAACTCAGAAAACTGAGGAAAAATAGGTTATTTATTTAACAATCTCCAGGTACACTCCATTTCGGCATTTTAACACAGGATATATTTAATAACATGAACAACAAGGGAGAAGGATTTTGGAAGCAATTGCAATTGGCCCTGGCCTTATTCAAGGCACTATCCCATCGTTTACTTTTTTGACCTAGGCAAAATCTTAGTCAGGATGACCAGCACCGGGAATCGAGTCGTCTCGATTACAAGTTCAGCCCGAAGGGAAGGGCTAAATTCTTCTGCGTAATTCTGTTGAAGTGTTTATGTTTTGGTCAACATTTTTTTTCCTTAGATGCCTGGAGAAGTGGGGGGCAGGACAGGAAAGTTTTACAACTTCTTTGTGTGTTTCATTGTTAACCATATCCGAAAGTTCATTGAAAACATGTACATGTACCGGCAAACAAGCTTCTGTCTGGGAAAAACGATGATACTCTTCCAGTTCCTAGAAGTAATTTCCCCGATTTCAAACCATCAGCTTCCATAATTTATTCGATTAGCCTGCTTTCGCCCTCTCTGCTTCAAGTTTCTTTGGTTCTTTGAAGAGTGCCTAGATGGTCTCTTTTCATTGGAGAAAAGTGAAGTTAATTTATTTAAAAAAATAACCTTAAAAGCATTACCGATAGTAAGACGTCTATTAGCACAAACGGTTGGTTTGACGGATAAAGAGTTTTTATGCGAAAATCGTGTGCTTATAGAGGAAGATATTCGTTTTGGGGGTATTAAAAAATTATCCAATTTTTTAATGAAAGTAATTTTTTCGTTGTGTTTCCTTGAAAATGTCTGAAAATTTTATCACGTAAAGGCAATGGGAATTCTCCGTATCAGCACAAGCTCTTGAGACCACACTTTCCCCTAAAAATGTTGGCCAAACGTTCCGAATAAACGAGGCTTTAGTGTATTTGCCTTTACTGCGATCTGGAAGGCAACGAGAAGCAACACTGTTTCCCCTAGTTTCAAGGCACAATGATTTGTCCCAAGACAAAATATTCCCAGGTAAATTATTCGAGAAGATGCCTTGGGAGAAATTATTGAGTAAAAAAATTAAGGGGTTATAAGAAAATAAGCACAAAGGAGAGAAGCCAAGCTTAAGAATGGACACATGGAATTTCTGATCACTGTTGAAAGCAGAGAAATGGAAAAAAAACTGAAAGAGGAAATCATTCGTGATGAAGAATATAAGGTATTTTAATTGCGACCGAAAAGAGGAGGAAGTTGAGCAAGTTAAGACCTTGGAAAAGCGTCCAAAAGAGGTCATCAAATTACACTACACCAGTAATCACATGATGATAGTAAGGCTGAAAGGAAGAAGGAAAGACCTGGTTATAATTCAGATATACATGCCCACAACTGGCTATTGGGCGGTATTAAGCTAATGGTTCGGTAGTCTTCACATCTCGCATTCTTCTTTCCCAGTAGAATAATTACTTTTTCAGAGAAGTCGCTTGGCTATTCTCTTGAGCCATAAATTTCGTTCAAAGTCGCTAGATTTTCTTTTCTCCTTTCTCTCCCAGTTTTTTTTATTCCATCGAAATAGCATTTAAACCCGTTGCTTACCTATTTTTTCATCTCACTGAGAGTCTTCTCAATTTTCTCGCTCAGTATTTCGAAACCTTTATCATCTTCACTTACTTGAGCTTCTGAATTTAATATCAGTGGGCGTTGGAATATTTCATACAGTTCTTTTGTGTATTCATTCCATCTATCCAATATACCTTTCCGATCACGAAAATTTTTGTTCTCCAATGACTACACACATTTGCTTCCCAGTCTACCTTGCTTCCATCATATCTTCGTGTTCTTTCCAAATCTTCTATCTCATTGCATTCCTTTGTCAACCATGTTTCTCTTGTATTGTCTGTTTTTCTTCAAAGTTCATTATTTGCTGTTTTTCTTCAAAGTTCATTATTTAGGTTACTGTACTTATACGTATTTTTTACTTTATTCTGTATCTATAAGCCTCCATGCTTTTCTCTTTCTTAATTTCTTCAACGTTTCTTCTGTAACACATTCTTTTTTATTTCGTTTCTCTTCGTGGTATCCTATTAGTTCCGCTGCATCGAGCAAACAAAGTCTTAAACATTCCCACTGTCCATTAGTACTTCCTTCTGTTTGTACCGAATTTGAATACTGTTCATCGAAATTTTCTATCATTTCCTCGTTTGTAAACTTTTCCAGTGCTAACTTTCTTAATCCTGTATTTCTTCTACCTACGATTTTCAATTTAATCCGCTAAGATCAAATTATGGGCGTGTCCAGGTGTATAATCTTTTATGTTGTTTAAACCATGTGTTTCCCACCACCATAACGTTTCATTGTACGCAGTCGAAATAATGAAAGCAACATCTAAAATACATTCAATACCATATAACAGAACCAGCTAATATAGATAACTACAGCAGGTTATTTACGAATTGTGATAAGGTTAATTTTAGCTAACGACCTTATTTCTAAAAGATTGCCCGACATGTGCTAAAGAAAGACCCAAGAGTGCTTAACTAGTGAAAGCGTATTTTTAAGCACGCGTACGTACATTTAATATTACAACCACATCTATCCAGAGGAATTAGAAAGACATTTATAGGGATTTATAAGTCACTTACATCACAGTTTCTCCCGTGTATTATTTTTATGACCTTTAGACATCCCAGGCTCAGACCGTTGTTTCCGTTCAAGTAAGAGGCTGCGGATGAGCCATAGTTGTTGTGGAAACTTCACCACTAGACAAGTTCACGCTACTGAAGTTACATTGAATTGAAGCTGCAAACTCAATTTGTCCAACATTTTTTTTTAAAGTTCTGTCCTGTATTTGATAATTTCCAGTTGGTAACCCTACTTGAGCGGGTTCTTATAATTTTTCTATTTCAATGGTTCTCTACAGATTCTTAAACTGAGTTCGTTTGCTGCGGATCATTTAGCAACGCGTTCAAGTGATCTTGGATTTGATCGTCGCTCGTGCATACCTGCATACACATGCTTGCAAAAATCAACAAATCTCTGGCCTCTTGTGTTTCTCTCTCCACGCTCTTTTTTCCCTACTTTTCCCCCGTCTTGTCCTTAACCTGCTACTGCATTAAATTTGCCCGTCAGTACGGTACATGTGCCATTCTGTTCTCTGAATTAACTCCTCTAGATATTCGTAGCATATTTCGAGTTTCGACCTCATCTTCCCACGTACTCCTATTCCAAATAAAAAGTAAGTTGAATCCAAGATGGCTGATGGAGCATGTAGCATACGTCAGAGATGCAATACCTTATCTCATTTAAATTGCATATGGGTACATTCATGTTCTGTATAACGAATAATCTGTATAAATTATGTGGTAATTATACGGGCGTATTTCCACGAATATGTCATACCCGATGGTAAAAACTGAAGCATAATGTGGAGTTATTTTAATTAGTGCAATCGATTCTTGGAAGGTATACGATTCATGTTTACATAAATAAATAAAAATGTAATTAGTACAAATGCGTTATTTGCTTCTGTTTTTGGGTTATTTAAAAATCATAAAAATAGCTAGTTTTATTTTAACAGTGAATTATTCAGCTAAAAATGTAGAAATTAAAAATTTAAAATATGATATAATAAAACCTTTTTTTTTCTATATTGACATAAACTATTGATTTGTTTCTTTATAATCTTCCTTATGACCCGGCAAGCATTGTACAAATTTAATACATAATGATGTTAATGCGTGACGCTCCACATATAAAAAGTAGTATACACTGCAGAATATTTGGAAAAAAGTAAATTGCTTGTATATGGTGCGTTACAGTCAAATAGTGCAGCAGATAGGTGAAAGGATTGTTCATTTAATGATAGAGGCATGAAACTTCGTACACTTCTAAACCATATCATATTGAATATATTTGGATATAGGGCCATTTCAGTTTTGGCCTGTAAAAGATTTGGCGGCTATTTTAAAAAAATAGCGTAAAAACATAGTTGCAATTCCTGTTATTTTTCAGAATCGTTCAAATTTTAGGCATTGCATTTTGTGAATCTCTTTCATCGAGACTGGAAATGTACTAGAATAATACATGCAGTTCATTTTAGTTAATATCGAAACCTTTTTCGATTAAAGGCCTAATGGAACTCTTTAAATCTAAGCATTATTGAAAAATGAACGAAGCTAAATAGTATAACACTTTTTAGTCGAGTCTAGACTCTAGATTGGTTTTTGGCTAGAATTAATTCAGACAAAATAATTCTAGGTTCCAGTTCATGTACGTACTCCCTACTTTTGAATACTAAAATTACATTCTGACCATCGCGTCATCTGCCGCCATATTGTAAAATGGCATCCCTCCGACGTCTTGACAGTTTTTTTCGACATTTACGGGAAAACACAAAGTTTTACACAGTTTTGATTGTTTTCATTTTTTTGTCTGTACCATCGTTTGGCTACAATTCGCATGCCTTTCCAATTATCGTAATTTTAAATTTCCTTCTTTTGCATTTTATTTTGTCGTGAACAACAATTATTCGTGAAATAGCTCGATCTATGAATGATTTTATTTTATGTAGACTTATATATTGCACATTTTTCATCAAAAATTAACCTGGAAAGCAAATGTGGGGGGAGATGGAGGGGCTTAAATACTTGGGAGGAAAGAAGCAGTAATTTGCGATACTTTTATCACTCACTCCTCTTTCTTTATAGCAGACTGTCTGTTAAAGTTGGAATGCCCCGAATAAACATTATAATAAAGATATTTGATACAAGATTGTCTATTGTATGTTACGCAATGCGTTGAGGAGAGAGTGAGTAAAGGTTGGTGATCAGGAAAGGAAGAAACCTCGAGATGAAGAGGTAATCTTCAAAGATCTGCAGTCCACCCCAAAAATGATAACTGATATTCAACGTTTCGATATCTTATACGCGTGTAACGTATATTCCTAGTCTTTCGCAACCGTTTGAATCAAAATCAGATCGTCAAACAAGTTATTATGCACACGATAAAAGAGAATGTAAAATACAACTGAACAATTCAATTGCACTGACCGAGCGTCGGCCAATCACATAAGATAGCTCATAAACTTCCAAATTGATTTATAACACACTAAAGTACGAATACATTCTGATAAGTCTATATTGAAACTTGTTTCTATTACTGAATTTATTATTACTAAAAAAAATCTTTATATCAAGAAGAATAGATAACCTTGACTCTCTTTGTCAAAGAACTCGTGACTGAAAACGAATAGAAGGAAAGGTGAATGCTGATGTTGTAGTACATACAACTTTATATTCAATAGCTTTCAGTTCACAATTTACTTCTACAATGAACGCCTTCGTTTATTACAGATTTACTGCGTTCCGATATCGTGATTCGTCACTCCACTACGCTACATAAGCGTAACGTACAAAACACGATTAAAATTCATAATATAAAACAGGAAAGTAAATATATTGTGAGATGCACATATACTCAAGAAGTTATGTATTTCAGTGTTTGACTTCTTCTCTTTACCAAGTACGCCTGATTATGAAAGGATATGCTATGTATCGTATACCACCAATGTCAATCAGTGCTCCATAGCTTTCTAGGCTTCACATGTTACAAATTCTGAAAATGCTGGGTATAAATATCTTTAGTCATTCTTAAAGACACAAAATTAAAGACACAAAATTAAATATTGTCAATGATAATATAATATAAAGAAATAGCTAATATAATGGAAAGTGCGTAACTTCTTTCCGTAAATATATTAAACTGTTCGAGCGCCATTTGATACTATGACAGACTGTTACTTAGTGCAGAGAAATTACGCAAAACAACTACGCCCTATAGCGTAAAACGACTTTCTACATGTCATTCTCGTTATTTGTTGACTGAACCTGTCTTGTACGGTGAATAATAACGCGAGATGCACAGAACCGTTTGTGCCGATTAGATCTCGAAATATTCACCTTTGAAAATTTCAAGGAAATCGGAAACTTTCCTTGTGAGTGTTGGGCATTGAAAACTTGAAACAACATTTTTGTCTTGATTGTGGCTTCTCTTACGGAATCCTTACTAATGCACTACTAACAGGTTTCTCAATCAATATCAGTGCGTTTTAACCACTTTTAGAGGAATCAGCGGGGTTGTCACCCGCCGTTACTTGCGTAAAATAACATATTACAAGTTCATCGCTCTGAAATATTTATTCAGTCTGAAGACCAAAATGATCGTAAAATTTTGTGTGAGATGTGTAAACGATTGTGCCAGACCCCTCCACTCCCCCCCCCCAAAAAAAAATGATTTTGTAAAATTTTGTGTTCTTTAATTTAGGTACTGTGCATTTTTTCGTATCTTGCACCATTTTCGCGTAAATGTCGAGAAACTTTGTTTTAAAATAGTATTTCTGTTAAGGGTTGAAATTTACAACTTTAAAACCGGTGATAACTTCGTAACTGTTCGTTCTAGTTGAAGAATGTTAATAGAAAAGAAAGAAAGAAAAATAACTTTCATTTTGTACTCTTGCAAAATTTCAATACGGACGACCGTTTATAAAATAAAAGCAATAAAAGCCGAGGCAACGGGGGGAAATTCCGAGGCATTACGGAGCTACAGCCTGCCGAAAGCGTGGGGAAATGAACTTCACAGCGGATTATTGCGAAGACGAAAAATCGGAGAGTAGGCGGTTGAGAGTAAATATGAGGAAGTCACACCCGGGCTATCCAAAAATGCATATTGGAAAATTCTACAAGCAGGGCGCTAGGGATTCCCCAAAGGAAGTAGGGGATTCCCAGAAAGTCTTCCAAGTAAAGATGGGTCGAAAGGACCACAAATGGGATGAGTTGCCAACAGGTAACAATAATTCATTGCCGGCACATCGATATCTCAACGAGAATTAAAGTTATGATCATTTTTATAAAATAATGCGTGGTTGCATATCAGACAGGGGTGATAATTAAAGACAGTCAACGAGCGTTTGGCTTATTTATTGGAAATGAGAGAGACTATAAGTATCCAGTCGGATGGTGGTGAGAACGCATCTCAACAGCTGCAGTGTAGTAACAAAGACATCCTCGTTGGTCGAGAGGTCTGTGCTATCAGGCGTCCGTGATGTCACAGCAGTCTTGCATTGAAGCCCGCCTGGAAAAGAATCAGGTGTATGATTAAAGCGTCACAGCATGCAAAGGATGGACGGAGGGTATTAGTTAATGAAGAAGCACGTTCGGCTGGTTAGTAGAAACAACGCAATGTAATACAGCAGCCAAAGAAAGATGACATTGAAGAGAGAAAACAAACACGCGTGTGTTCTAGAAATCATGTGTAAACCTTTGCAAGGCAAAACGTAGAAAGTTTTCCATACGATGTCATAAGCTTAAATAGTTCAATCTGCCTATTCTACACAAGAAAAAATGCGTTAACGGGCATGACGAATTCTAGTTGCGTGGTAAACGTCCAGGAGTAACTTTGTAGCTGGAGTTGTGGCCATTGCCGTCCGCAGCAATGATAGAATGTAGTGTGTGTATGTAGCAATGTGTAGCTCAGTATGTTGTTGGAAGAAACACTTGGCAATATACAAAGAGAAGTTAGGGGTGTTGGAATGCATTAATGATCACAATGAATCGGATTGACCGAGAGGTTAGTGTGCGTGCTTCGTGTCCCGGTCATGAGTTCAACTTCCGTCCGATAAAACTTTGGTAAACTTTATTTTTATATGGGCCAGTCTAGTAACTTTGGACTTCGGCCCGTCACGATTCACCTTTAGCTGTTAAGTGCTATAATCCACACCCATGCCGGGACTCGAACCGGGACCTTCGAGCCGATGGCCTACCGCCGCAGACCGCTCGGCCACCTGGCCGGCAACTTCCGTCCGGGTCCCCTGAAAGCAGTCGTTCGGAGTCAACTTGACCACATATGGTATCGTCCTTACATGCGCACCAGCTCGTTTATAACTCGTATAACAATTCAATCAAGCACGAAACACCAGGAGTGAATAGTGCACGGAAAGAAATAAAAGGTTACTAGCAACCCAAAAATGGGTTAATGCAACAGAGTGAGTTGGTAAATATAGAGCCTAATAAGTACAAGGTTACAGCAACCCAGCTAAAAAGGTTAGATCCAGTGGGTTGGTGTAACCCTCCACGTAGGTTATTTTGAAGGGTTATGATAAACAACTGTACTCAGTTACTTTAACCCACCGCAAAGAAAATTTGTAAAAAAAAAAAGTTGTAAAATTGTCTGAAAGCAAGTTACTGTTATTATTTACACTACATATAGCTTATTATAACTATCTTTGTAAAAAAAAAAAAAAAAAAATGTGCGCCAGGCTGGGATCGAACCATGGACCTCATCCGTAGCAGTCCGAAGTGCTACCAACTACTCCACCGATCAGCTGAAGTTTATGGTCGATAATGCATGTATTTCCCAAGTTACACTACTGTGATATTCATTATACGAATCTCAATGTTTCATATTACACTTTGTCATTAACCGAATATTAATAATAGTTTATATAACACTACATTCCTAGATTTAGGGTTGCTAGGTTACCTCCTAAGTTTCACGTTACGTTTTGGCGTTGGTACAAAGCTTCCATGTGGAAGCCCCTCAGTGTTCAATGACCGCCATCTCGTATACACGAGACTCGGTTCAGCTAACCCTCATTAAGGTTAAAAAATAACTAATTCTCAGAAGGTTAAATTTACCTGCACATTAAACGGTTAGCATAACCGAGCAGTGGGTCAATCCTGTTGTTTAAATTAACCGTGTTGTTTGTTTATTCCTTCTTGTACCAATCGTGTAGGTAACTTGCTACCCGCGAATGGGTTGTTTTTACCCTGATTTCTGTTAACCTTTTTCAACGGGTTACCATTTACCTACAGAATTAGGTACTTTCATGTCTCGAAATGGTTGTGATAAATAACCAGTAGGTTATGTGCAACCCTTTTGGTCATTAACCTAGCAAAATCTTGACTTAGTTAAAACTAATTTCTTTCCGTGTGTTTGGTCTGCTTCGCGTTGGAGCGGATTTCAGGACCTACACGTGTATACAGAAATGTGGATGGGTATAGGCATTTCTAGTACATAAACTACGATACATCAATCAATCTAATGCATAATCAGGGGAAAGGAGGGTAGCGACCACAGTCTTTAGTTACGGGCTAGGTGACGAGACAATCATTTGGGATTGACACTCCATCACATACAAATAACGTCCTAATAACAAATTCTACATTTTTAACTATAATCTGACCCTCTCCATTCACACTCGTGCAACGGACAGAGTCGCAATCGAATCCGCCCCTTGACCAAAATACCACTGGTACGTGACACAGGCTAACGAGTGTCAATACTCATGCACTGGAGAATACACAATACAGCGTTCGTACAAACTAGCAAGCACAACATCCAATGTCTCATAGTGGAGTTCCAAATCAGAGTTGCCAGAATGTGCAAACGATAGGTACATTTTGCATTGCAATAGGTACATGTTCGTACGTTCCGACTCAGCTCGGATTCATCATTCTCTTGCACGCATTTCTGTTTGCTTGTGTAGAATAGACAGATTGAACTATTCAAGCTTGTGACATCGTATAGAAAACTTTCTACGTTTTGCCTTGCAAAGGTTTACACATGATTTCTAGAACACACGCGTGTTTGTTTTCTCTCTTCCATGTCATCCTTCTTTGGCTGCTGTATTGCATTGCGTTGTTTCTACTAACCAGCCGAACGTGCCTCTTCATTAACTAATACCCTCCGTCCATCCTTTGCATGCTGTGACGCTTTAATCACACACCTGATTCTTTTCGAAACGGGCTTCAAAGCAAGACTACTGTGACATCACGGACGCCTGATAGCACAGACCTCTCGACCAACGAGGATGTCTTTGTTATTACACTGCAGCTGTTGAGATGCTTCCTCACCACCATCCGACTGGATACTTATAGTCTCTCTCATTTCCAATAAATAAGCCAAACGCTCGTTGACTGTCTTTAATTATCACCCCTGTCTGATATGCAACCACGCATTATTTTATAAAAATGGTCATAACATTAATTCTCGTTGAGATATCGATGTGCCGGCAATGAATTATTGTTACCTGTTGGCAACTCATCCCATTTGTGGTCCTTTCGACCAATCTTTACTTGGAAGACTTTCTGGGAATCCCCTACTTCCTTTGGGGAATCCCTAGCGCCCTGCTTGTAGAATTTTCCAATATGCATTTTTGGATAGGCCGGGTGTGATTTCCTCTAATTTACTCTCAACCGCCTACTCTCCGATTTTTCGTCTTCGCAATAATCCGCTGTGAAGTTCAATTTCCCACGCTTTCGGCAGGCTGTAGCTCCGTAACGCCTAGGAATTTCCCCCCGTTGCCTTGGTATTTTTTTCTCTATTTTTCACTGTACTATCACTTCCCGAAGTTTGTCGGTCCGTAACCTTACCACCCTGTATATATTCCAGAGATTTTAAGTCCTAACAATAAATACCGAAAGGAGCTCAGTTGGTACAGTGTTGACTTAGCAATCAGAAGGTCTGGGAACGATCCCAGCGTCCGCCCATCCTGGCTGAGGTTTATCTAAAGTTGTTCCTCAGCAGATCACATTAGACAAATGGAGGGATGGTACCTACAAACTAGGTTCTGGTTAATTAGCCTCCAACCTCCTTTCCTCCACCCTAGCACGGTCTAAGATGCCTGAAAGCCATAAATAAATATATTCCTAACAATAAGCGAATAACGGACCAATCCCACATTTCCTTTCCTTCCTTTAGCTGAGGAACCGAAGGAGAGAAGGGAAGGACACTACAAAGAAAGCATTTTGGACTATGTATACTTTTCGAATATAGCGACATATTCGACAAGCACGAGTAATTTGAAGTGCGAAGACCTTTGCAGCGGGCACGATTGCTTTACTTGGGAGTAAATATGGACGAAGTGGAAGCATTTCCTAAGTGTATCCTTCCTTTGCTTCCATTTGCTTAACATTTGAAGGAAACACGTGAAGAAAACTTCAAAAGAAGCATTCGTGACGCTTTGCAAATCCTCGAAGTGCACTTTGAAGTGTTAGAATACGTTTTATTGAAAATCAAATTACCTAGAATTGGAGTGCAATACCGCTTTTGTAGTTTTTATTGTTTTGTAGATACAAGCTTTCAAAATCTTGACATTATATAGGTTGCTATATGAACCTGTAATACCGGTAGTTTGTTTGGTTTTGTTGAATATAGAAGTGCAGTTCTTGACCGAACGCGGATGTGGGACCGAACCGTGGCTGTGGGTTCCTTCAGATTGCTTCCGAAACGGGCGGCGTGAAGCTCGATCCGCTTTATTATTTTCTGACAATACATGACGTAGTACAAAATTATTGGCACAGGTATACAGATAGTGAGCAATATCAGGCAGTTTACATGTAAAATACGTCGATTCATAGAATACTCTAGTTCAATGTTGTCGGACATCATAAGCACTTGTTTAGGATACATGAGAAGGGCCGCCACAGCTGCGGCAAGAAACTTTGTGACAAAGGTAGGATATGCTTGAGAGAAACGACGCAAAAAGAGTTCTGTACCATCTTCCAAAATAACTGCGATGGACATAAGGGTGCCATTCACAATCACAGTAGTACGGACAAAATCGGGTTAAACAAATCATAAGGCACTGAAGTTTTCTTAAGTTGAAGCGTTGTCCACTGAGGAAAGATAGTTTCAGCGAGAGCAGACAGTGTCGGAAAACTCAACGATGTAAGCGTATCGGCCCAACTAATATAGTCAGCGATGACTGTTTGAAGACGGGAAGAGGCTACCGAAAAGAGCGTTGAGGCAAAGTACTTAGGAAAAATTGACACTGATATAGTTATTGTAGACACTTTAACTCCTACATAAACGAGTTCCTTGGTAGGCACTAATACACTTTCCTTAATATTAACTGCAAGTATATGGTTGCACAGTATAGACACTGCGTGATTGTGACCCATTCTATTCATCTTTTCGCTCGTGAACGGAGACAAATCCGACAAAGAAGAAAAGAAGGAAGGGCTTCACAAGACTGGGCTCTCAACCTCTTAGTAATGCAGTTAATTTTTGGGTGGATCCTTTGGGCGTTCCAGTCCAGTGCGAAGATCAGTGCTTCAACTTGATTAGTGCCTTGTGATTTGTTTCAACCCGATTTTGTCCGTACTACTGTGTTTGTGGATGGCACCCCTATGTCCATCGCAGTTGTGTTGGAAGGTGGTACCGAACTTCTTGTGGCTCGCTTCTGTCAAGCATATCCTCATATTTGTCACCGATTTTCTTGTCGCAGCTGTGGCGGCCCTTCTCATGTATCCTAAACAAATGCTTATTATGTCCGAAAACGTTGCTCTAGTGTATTCTATGAATCGACGTATTTGCCACGTAACTACCTGATACCTATTGCTCACTATTTGTATACCTGTGTCAATAATTTTGTACTACGTCATGTATTGTCAGAAAATAATAAAGCGGATCGAGCTTCACGCCGACCGTTGCGGACGCAACCAGAAAGGAACCACAGTCAATGGGATCCCGGTGGGAGGAGCTTGAGCGCATTTATGGGGGCATTGCCCTCAGTGTTTTCAGAATGACTAAATATTTCATTCTAAATGATAGCATCTAAAGTAATGCCTCCACGGTCTCTCTCCTAAATTCGACCATGGGGAGGAGCATGGGGTATGATATCCCATAATCACCTATCGGGGTCTCAGTTGATCTGTTGATTTCGTCATAGCGGAAGCAACATGCGCGTGCGGTTCGGATTGATTCAAGCGGAAGATTTTGCATAGTTCTTGATTTAAATAGTTGTTACCATACACAAAACACTGAGAAGCCATTTAACAATCATCGACAAAAATTAACGATACTATAATAATCTATAGAAAGTCTAACCTTTAAAATCCTATATCACGTAAAATATTAGATACAAAAGCTGTATTGTACTCAAATTGTAGGAAATTTAATTTGAAATAAAACTTAATTGAACAGTTTTTGCTGTAAACTCAACCATTGGGGGAGATAATCAGCGATTTTTAAAGAAAAGTCGAAAAACCTTGAAGAAAATAAAGATGGCCGACCCGAAAACATTACACCTCCCTACAAATTGATTGTATGAAGGGTATAGAAGAACTATGCAAAATCTGTTTCTTTAATCCAGTCTGTCACTATTTTTGCGGTAAGCCACTACACTAAAAGCAGTATCCCGGAATTTGCGTGGTATAACAGGAAAAAATCCTTGGAAAACCTGTCAGGATTGTCGGTTGCTGGTATCGAACCCAGGACCTTACGGATGCGATGTCAACTCTCTACTAATTGAGCTACGTCCGCTAGGTAAGTGTTAAACCCCCTTATATTCAGTGTGCGAATTACCAAGGGCATGAGGGGGAATTGCCCCCGTAATTCTGCATCTGGAAGCATGTATAGTGTATTATACTAAATTCATCATGTTATTTTCTTATCTATAACATTTCATAACCTAGTTAGTCACGGGTCGGGTCGGGTTGAACATTTCGGGTGACTGGTCGGGTCGGCCCGTTGAGACCACTAGTAGTCATAATATTTCCTAAAACAATTCAGTTAAGGTTAAAATTATTTGGCAAAAGTATTAAATCTCTGCTTGCTCTAAAGAACATTTAAGACCTAACGTCACATATGCTTCTACCTTCACAGAGTATTATTTGGCGTATTATGTGGGAAGCATTATCATTTTGTTTAATAACTTGATGAGAGTGGCTTGTATAAAATAAATATATCATACTTGTAATTACAGAGTGGACGTACAGTTTCTCCCTGCATGTTTTGAAGTAACTCTATTATGTGCCTAATTTTATATGTTTACATCAGTTTTGCTCACTGAAGTGGACAGTCAAATGTTGTTGTGGAGACAATATTGTGAAACTGTCTGCGAGCGTACATGCCACTATTATTTTTAATCCTTGTTTTCGTCCTTGGAGTGAGATGTTCTCTGATTCAGATATACGGGTACCGTTGTTTTGTTTATTTGACTTGGATTAAACCTCCTCTGCAAACTCATATGTAAATAAAATGTGATTTTTCAGTCCTCTCTTTTGTGTTGGTGTTATAAAATGCTTTAGACATGTTCTCCCCAGGATTGCTTTCGCACAAAATCTTTCACAGTTGTTCGTGTGCCAATAATCATAAAAGAAGTTTGAACGTTTGGTTAATGTTCGTTTACCAATACTAATTTTGTTCCGTACCATGTGTCTGATTTTATTTTTAATGTTGGGGAAAATTTTGTCGGTTTGACTACATCTCCGCTTCCTAATACAATCGAGGGTCTAGCTTGGTTTCAGCAACACAATGTTTAAGCAATTTTGGTGGTGGCACATCCCATATGCATGTGCCCCTTCTATAGCATGAATATACTAACGTTTTTGCCCATTATTAGTGATCACACCTCAAAGGCAGAAAACAAGTACAGTACAATGTTCAGAAAACATTTTAAATTCATAGAACTAACTAAATAAAAATCAGGATAAATTAAGAACACAGTGTCTTTCAACATAACTAATACGACCTTAACATTACAGTAATATTGTGTTCATCTGTTAGATAAAGCAATCAAAATTCCTAATACAATGATAAATGCAGAATTTTGCTTGTACTGACCGAGTAAAATGTTGATGAACACATGGTAATGTTCTAAAAGTAAACCGGTACCGCAGTAGCTTGGAACTTTCTCCCGACTACCTACCTAATACCTTCGGCACACTGATGTTCGTCATCTGTTGAAGTAATGGGATGGGATCCCTGTCTCAAGTTATTTCCGATGAAGATATAAGCTTCAAGACTTGATTTTCTTATAACATAATAGAGCCTGAATAATGTCTGAGCCCTAGTATTACTTCCTTATTGAAAGATGAGTGCATAATATGCCCAGTGTATTGGGGTAGTATGCAGCAGCACATAATCTCTCTCGAATAGGAGACCTGAATAAGTCTGTGGCTGAAGTGCTACTACGAGCTGACTCGCTTACGACATTGCAAAGATCCGGGTTCTTCCATCCCACACATTATATCTCTCTTGCTGGGTGAATAACGCTTAGCACAGCAGGATGCGCCTACTATAAAAGGGACCCGAGTGTTACCCCGTCCTCTCTCCTGGGCCCGACATCGAGTCCTTGCTACTAACTTCCGGACGTTCTGATTCTGGATCCAGCAAGTTAGTGCTTTTGGGACTTCAATAATTCCGATAGTAATGTCTTCAACACTATATTCGACTTAGCCCGATGATAGGTCTTGTACCAACCCACGATACTTGTAACCATGACATTCTTCCATCGGCACTTTAAACGATCGCTTTCCGAGCACCACTACAATACATAGTAGGAAATATGTAACATCCTTAAAGATTTTATTCTGATTGGCAGTTGAGAGTATGACGTCAAAGTTCACGTGATCACCTTATAACCTTCTCTGTTTACCTACCGATATCATGTTATCTGTCGTCCTATGACCATAGGATGTGATCACCTTTCACGCGATCTTGATAAAGTTGAAAATATATAGAGGGCAGTGATGTATACATCATAAATTGACTTGAGGTTCACAGTCATGGTTAAGCAGCAGTAGCAGTATCAGCAAGGTATAGAAGTTGACATCAGAAGATGAAGAGATAGTGGAGAAGCAAACATTACTTGATAATGTAGAAGAAGATAAGGGAGGAGATAGAACATTATATAGTTTCTTAAGATCTAAAGCAAAGTCACAATATCGACTATCACCATCATTATTATTACCATCATCATCTTCTTCTGTAGTAAAGGAGGAGGAGGATGACGATATTAGATAGCTTTATTCCTCTATAGTTTCAAAGCAGCAGCAGAGAACAAAGAACCATGTATTATATGGAATGAACTATCCTGCAAAGAAACGTTTGTTTTATGAAAATACTAAGACCGCGTTTTATGAAAATAATGTTCATAAAGCAGACCGCTAGGAGCAGCAGAAGTAGCAGTAGCAACAGCACCAGAATCTTCAACTTTGGTGAAATGTGCCAGAATATTAGTGAAATCTTCACCTGCAGTACCATTAGTGAAAGCAGCAGCAGCAGGAACATCAGCACTTAAAATACTAGGTAAGTGAAAAGTAAAAACTCCTAGTACTAGTATTAAGTGTAGGTGTAAAAAGCAAAGGGTTATGAAAAATGTATTAAAGAAGCGTTAAAGAAGTGAAATCCTCAAACACCTGTGATATGTGAAGGTTGTTTCACGATGAATACAATCAAATTGGACATGTCTAGGATATTTTAAAGCGGCAACAGGAGAACAAATATAAGAACATTAAAGAAAATCAGTGTGGAGAATTATTTTGCAATCATCTACATTAATTGAACATTATATATATGATGTGTTAATAAGAATTATGATCTTTGGCGGGTGGTAATAGTGTACATGTCAAGTGTAATTGATATGTTACTGGAAATAGACAGAAAAGAACAGAAGTGACTTAGTGAGTGAGAAGAAAGAAGTGAAAATGTCGACTTTTTGTGTACATTTTGTGGTGGTGTTTGTATAGTGGATGGATGTGTTTTACAAACCTTTCAAAAATATTTAAAGGAGAATCCCATTTGGTGTAATGACTGCAGGTTAAACATCCCTCATAATAACTGTATATATATATATATATATATATATATATATATATAT
>JAGDQP010011537.1:0-18862 GCA_022664845.1 Lepisma saccharinum
TATATATATATATATATATATATATATATATATATATATATATATATCTTTCAGAATAAAAATATGAATAATTTATCTGACTTACCTTGACTATTAATTCATTCCCAAAATACGACATTAAGAATAATTCTCCAAGTAGAAGCATTAAGTATTCAAACATAGCAAATATTTTTACTCCTTTTATCTCCATCTGTAAGAATCGCAAAAGGATATTTCTATAATCATGAAAATAAAATCAATAAACATATGTTGTAAATTTTCATAAAATTATTTTCAGCTTCTAACGCAATTAAATCAGAATTTTTATCTACACCTCATCTTATACGCAATAGAAAAGTTTTTGAAGACATAAGGGTCGACGTATTGAATTAGTTGTTAAATGAAGAGGAAGCGGGCATCGTTATTATAGAAATAAAATCGTATATATTTAGATTTCATGAATTTAATAAAATCCTGGGTGAATGATCAACAATCATTTGTAGGGAGAAAGTTATACAAAGTGGTTAAATGACAGAATATTTTTTTCTATTCAGATCTGAGAGACAAATAAATAAAATTTAAAATGAATTAAATTCATAATAGCAACCAGAACATTATTTATCTCAAATATTCAAAGGATTTGCAAATTAAGGCGTATCTTTGAAACCAGTATAAAAACCCTTTCGTGGTAACAGAAAGAATGATGCAAGAATTCTACTCACAAAAGAAATGATCTCCATTTTGGGAGTGATTTTCTTTGTGTCACTATGGGGAAAGGATGGATACTAAATCTCTTAATTTTATTACAAAAGAAACACTTCTGCCACAGTGACACAAAGAAAATCACTCGCAAAATGGATATCACTTCTTTTGTGAGTACAACTCTTGCGTCACTCTTTCCTTTACCCCAAAAGGTTTTTCATACTGATATCACTTATTTAGTAAGTCTCTCTGTTAAATAAAAAATGTGCATAGTCTTAATACAAAAGTCGACTTTGGACCAACGAAGGCTCCGTATCTCGAAAACGCTAATTCCTATCAAAAAATAAACTTGTTGGGAGCCGCAATTGACCCCCTAAACCCCCCGTACCATATATTTGGGGTTAAAACATGAAGACACACCGACTGACAGACACACTGTTCTAACATTTGTTAAAGTCAGATGACGGCTGTGGCGGTAGGCCAAGGGCTCCAAAATCTATGTTTCGTGTACCGACAGGGGCATGGGTGTGGATTTTAATAGCTAAGGGTCGAATCTTCATGGGCCGAAGTCCAAAGTTACTACTAGATTGGCCCATATAAAAATAAAATTGAAGTTGAACTATCATTTGACAAAATTCTGTCATTCGGATAAAAATAAAATCGTCACTTTTGAACACCTTCACCGATTTTAAGGCGTTATACACCATTTGAAAAGTATTGAAGCGTAGATTAAGACTGCGCGAGTTTCGGCCGATTATATGGTCTGGGGTCAGTGCTATCCTCAGAAATGTGAAATTCTGATTTTTTTTCGCAACGCCCTAGCGGGTCTCAGGGATCTCATACCGACCGAATTTTTTCTGTGCCTTAGTATGGCAAAGAGTTTTCAAATGCAAGTTCAAGCATCAAAATTGAAGTTTATATTTCGCTAGATCCGAAACTAGCTCCATACTTGAGAGTGTCGTTAACAGACTTATTTATCAGCGTCACCCAAAGAACTACCGTTGTTCATGATATTTAAACCATACTAATGTGAATTTTTCGACTTAGCAAACTATGAGAGAGAATAGAAACTGGACATTTTTCGTATACGTAAATAAGAATGGAGTAGAACAAGGGCTATTTTATAAGTAAGGTCCGATTATCAATAGAAAAAAAATATTTTTGTTGTTATTTCCTCTGTAAACATTAAGCTATTTTTCTACATAGTTACCATGTTTGTTTAAGCATATATCATAGCGTCCGACAAGTTTTTGTATGCCTACGACTTAGAAATCACCCGCCTGTGACCGATTTTTTATTCAATTTCTGACAGCAAGGAACGTGTCAGAAGTGGAAATGGATCGCCAGATATGTGAGGTATATGGTCAGAATGCAATTAGTGACTACAGTAAACGGGGGCGATCGTTAAAGGATGGACCTTCGAGTTAATGCGTACAGTTGACGCAAAAATCTATGAAAACCGCCGTTTCACGATTTCCACGTTATCACTGGAATTTCCTGAAGCAGTTTCTCGTCTGCCAGTGTTTTGGCATAGATGAAGTGAAAATAACGGTTGAAGATTGGCTTCGGTCACAGTCGAGTGATTTCTACGACGTGAGAATACAAAAATTTCTCGAACGTCATGGTAAATGTTTAAACAAGCATTGTAACTATGCAGATAAATAGTTTAATACGTACAGGCAAAATAACCAAAGATGTATGGCACTATATTTACTAGTTTTGTTTCTATCGACAATCGGACCTTACTTGAAAAATATCCCTCGTATATTATCCAATGCATTTATTTCAATAGGTAGTTGGATCAGGAAGCCAATCTGCTTAGAGTAAGGATGAAAAGTAGTTATGAATAAATGAAGTATTCAAAATATTTTGTAAACTAGTCTGGAAGTGTGAAAGAGCAGGGATTAGAACTTGCTTTAACGCACGTTCTGGAGTAGAGACTCCAAGGTTAAAAGACTGTACTCCTTCTCTCCTTTCTGCTTGTTGATAAACGAGGATGGTAAGACAATGTTTCAATTCCAAGTTACCTTGTGGTGAAGCAAGTAACATGTGTTGTAGGGTGATATAGTGAGAAATGAAATTTGGCGAGTGTGTTTATGACGTAACAACTATACATCACAACTTATCGATAGCAACGGATCTCTGTGGACAAGCGGTGTGGCTTTCAGATATGGATAACCACTTCAACTACTCTTACAAGTAACCATACTGACTGGGCAGAAAGGAAACATGTACGGTATTTTCATCTCCCGTCATGATTAGAATGAAACACATGATTAGTATGTGCACATGAAACTTTTGGCCAGTCGAGCGCAATTATTTTGGGAGATATCGATGATGTACCTAAATGTCAAAACCTGTCTTTAGAAGATGATTTTAAAAAAGTAAAAATAATATTTTGTTCTTAAATTCCTGAAGGAAATTGAAGTAATGGGGACCTGGTGCAAGGGACTACCTGTTGGATAGTAACCTCTCCATGGTAGCGATAGTGGATTATACCCAGGAACATATTTTATGCATTTGGATTTAATCTCCTTCGTTATTTCAATGCAAAATGGATGTGCTCATGTTATTGCATCATTGCCCACATACAGTAAACACATACCCAAATCTCTCATAGTAATAAATTTACGGCAAAACTGACTTCACAAAGATATTGCCAGTATAATTCTAATCCAGAATAACATATTTTACGACTGCCTTTCTATTTAAGATAACCATCGAAATTCAAAATTGCGAATTTCAAGATCGTGGCCATGATGAAGATTCCCTCCCAGAGATAACATTTTCTACCAAGTACCCATTGCTGTCTATTTGCCTTCTATTTCATTCAGCAATTTAAAATCATGAGGATAGTTTCACACTTTTTAATTACTTCCCACAGACGGAATTTGACTATCATATCAACTCGGAAATTAATTGCGCTAGATTGGCAAAAATTTGCATTGAGACGTATTTTGACATTCTGATCATGACGGAATAATAAAATATATGTTATTTTCTGTCCCATCAAGGTGCTTTCCCTAAACTGTAAGATAATACATATTGGTACGGTTAATAGCTTAAAGTATCAAAAAGGCCCAAAGCGTAGAGAGAAATAATTTTAACCTACCTTAAAAAGTTCGAATGATCTACGTACTCACTATTTCCCTTGGAAAATGTTGCATTTGATTCTATCTATTAATTTCAGAATATAAAAGTCCTGTATGAAAAGTGAGTATCAAATTTTAATTTTTCCTGAGAAAAGTAGTGAACATTGCATGGCAACACTGCACACAGTGGTGAGAGTATCGCAAGCTTCAGCATCCATTAGGCAGCACTTATGGTTCTGTGACAGCAGAACGATCTGTGACAGCAGTTCAAAGAGGAGTTTTAATTGTGCTTCCAGCTGTAACAGATTCGTTGGCTTAAGTGAATAGAACCAGTGTATTGAATGTAAACGCACCAGTAATCTAGTTTTATTTCCTGCTTTATGTTTAGGTACTTCTCAGAAAAAACGTTGTACCATTTAGGTATTGTACAGTATATTTTTCAATGTCTTTATTTAATAGAAGTGAAAGTAAATTCGGGGAAAAGACTTCACAAATATCTAAAAATACTACTTACATTTGATCCGTCGAAAGCAAGGAGACAGAGGATTACAAGAAAGAAGAAGAAGAGAACCAGCATTGCAGGACTGTATAATTTTTGCAGCTCATTCGCTGTTCTGAAAAACAAACGTTTGGGATACAATTACAAGCTTGAGAGGGAGAGAGAGAGAAAGTTAAAAGCGTCAGGTTAACCATTACAAAAGCATATTACCACTTTTAAGTCATTCAAATTTCTACTGAAAATGATGCCAGTATGCGCTTCACTACTAATATATAAACGAATCTAGAAGACAAATGTATAATATTTGTTCAAAAATTGGACGAATATTACCTTATATAACGATATTGAAACTACTGTCTACTTAACATTTAACCGCGCTCGCAGCCGAGTTCCAAGCCGACCCGACGACGAGCGGTACTAGGTAGCAATACACGAAACACTTAAATCCTGCCTTGTAGCCGTGCGGTCTACGGCGGTAGGCCAACGACTCAAAGGTCCCGGGTTCGAGTCCAGGTAGGGTCATGGGGGTGGATTTTAATGGCTAAAGGAGAATCGTGACAGACAGAAGTCCAAAGTTCCTATGCTCTTGAATGCTGTTATAATACGTGTTGTCATGTTTGCAATAGTAGTTGGTCGATTTAAGTACACAAAAGCCTTAATTCTGCAGCATAAATAGTAATAAACACACGTTTGGTCGGGGGACCGTGGCGAAATTGGCGGATGGGAACCTCTTCCTATCCAGCGTTGCAAAAACAGATCATTTAACGTGTTCCTGCATATTGCAGCATGATGAGCTGAACAGCCATGTAATTGCAACCACATATTTTGACGGAGAGAAAAGGGAACATTTTCCAAAAGTGTTTGGAGATGGTCTCGTGCTTGGAGCATGTTCGTACTGAACGACATTCAATTAGCACATTACATATGCGGAGTCAAATGATAAAAATTGCAGTTAGCGGCATCTCAGATATACTGCTGGGAATAGCTGTAAGAGGAAACAATTGTCGATATCGCGTAATGTGACAGGTATTAGAGTTCATTAGTAGGTGATAATAACCCTGGTCAACATGGTTTTCAGATTAACAGAAGAGGAAGCAGATGATTTAAACCAAGGTAAGTTACAAAATTACATGTAGCTCAGATGAAACTGTGCAAGCTTTGAAAATAATGGCGTACAAGGAATACGTCTACTAAATGTAAACCGCAAAATTCTCAATGAAAACCGGCGTTGCTTTAGTGTTCCTGTAAAAGAATCCTGTAAATTGCAGGAACCGTGTCCACGGGCACAGTTTGTACTGTCAGTGTCGGAGCCACACTTTTTTGCTACCCAGCAAATTGTCAGTAAGTTTTCTGTTTTCGAAAATCGTTTGTAACATTCGTATCAGTTATGAAAGCCCGCGTGGTCCAGGCGCTAGTGTCGCGGACTTTGGAGCGGCACTGGGGAGGTACATAGGTTCGAATCCTGAGGCCAGGCATCCTGACTGGAAATTTACCAGGTTTATCCTGAATCACACGAGGTACATGCCGGGATAGTGACCCTCGTCGTGGGCCATCACCGATTACCTGTCCCCATCCTTCCCTGCTCTTTGCTTTACATGATTCACGGCCACAAACAAAGTAAAATAGCTCCTAGAACAACGTACGTATCTCCAAATCTGCTATGCACTAAAGGCAAGTCAGCGTAGAAAAGGTATAAATGTGCTCTTGTTAAAACATTCAAAAAACTTTGGTAAACTTCTTTTTTATATGGGTCAGTCCAGTAACTTTGGACTTCGGCCCGTCACGATTCGCCTTTAGCTGTTAAGTGTTAAAATCCACACCCATGCCCCTGCCGGGACTCGAACCCGGAACCTTCGAGCCGATGGCCTACCGCCGAAGACCGCTCGGCCACCCGGCCGGCTGTTAAAACATTCGGTTCCACTTTCGCCTGTACAAGTGAGTTCTATTCTGATAAAAAGGGTAGAGGGCGTGTGGAGTGCTCGAATCTATAAACAACAGTAGACGAACGATAGTAGCGCTGAAGCGTGCATTTATCAAAGTGATTCGACGGCTGAGCAAACTGGGCAGCGAGTTTAAGTGGTTCTTTAGGCACGAGACGTTATTGGAGCAGTTAACGTGTTGTACTGTATGGGAACCTCTTACAGTGAAGTGGAATCTAGTGCTAATTATCCATTCATATTAGGAATATTGAATTATCGTTTTTACGTGTATGGTATTTATTTTCAGGAGTGGGTACAGCGTCTTAAGAGTAATGCCGTATACAAATCAGGAGGCATTTCAAATGTTAATGTTCTTAGGGAATTGTAGGCAAAATTATAGGAGTCCAGCTAGACTTTACGCTGTACGTTATCCACAGCGACAACCAATTTCATACAACGTGCCTGCGAAGACTCGCAATACGATTAAGACAGACAGGCAGCATTCGTACCATTTATGGTCCCAGCAGACGAGTGGTACGGAATGAAGCTGTTGCTATTCATGTACTTGCAGCTGTTTTAGTGAATCCACATGTTTTCTCCAGGCAAGTCGCACGAAAACGCGGTGTCAGCCCACAAAGTGTCTTGCGTATTCTATGGAAACATAAATTAATCCGTACCACCTCTCTGTACATCAGGAACTAAGTACAATTGCAGTTCTGCAACTGGCTAGTTACCCATTGCGACAACATCCACATTTTTGCTTTTGTCTTATGGACCGATGAAGTCACATTCACAAATTGTGGCACTGTTAATCTCCATAATACACACTATTGGTCCGTGGAGAGTCCCCATTGGCTGCGCGAAGTCAATCCGCAATGTCGATTGAGTATCAATGTGTGGGGCGGCATTATTTTAACTCACGTAATTTGTCCATGGTTCTTTAATCTTAACTTGACAGCTGTGGTTCTTCGCGATTTAATGCTACACCATCTCCCGCCAATTTTTGAAAACATTCCCCTTTCTGTGCGTGAAACTATGTGGTTGCAATTAGACGGCTGCTCAGCTCATCATGCTATATATAGCGACACGTTAAATAATCTGTTTCCGCAACGCTGGATAGGTTAGGGGTGTCCATCCGCCATTTTCGCCATGGTTCTCTGACCTAACGTGTACGGATTATTATTTATGGGGCAGTATTAATGACCTTGTGTACGTAAATCGACAGACTACTATTGCAAACATGAAATTACGTATTACAACAGCATTTAAGAGCATAGGAACTGCCGAACTTGAGGCTGTTGAATACAATTTTCTGCCTCGAATTCATCACCGTAGTAAGCTCGACGGACACCAGTTTGAGTTGCTTAAAATTAAACGGTTGTTTCAATGGGGGCAAAATCAAACCCTATTTCCACTTAAAACTTTGAAATTTTCCCCCATACGAGTATTCTCGGGACGCCATTGATTTCAGAAATATCACCATGTGATAGCGTATATGCACTTTGGTACTTTTAGTTTTTGTTTCATATATTTCTTAGCAATATTAGCCGAGTTATGGCCCCGTTATGGTTTTAAAATCACCCACTATAGCATGTTACATATCATTGAAATTGTATCAACCTGATACTTTTAGCAACGGGTAGCAGCAACAGCTAACCTTCCCCTAACTACCATCAACCCCCATACCTACCCCTAAATGGAAAATAACATTTACGAAATGTTGTGATAACCGAATCCAAAACACACTGTGTCAAAACAAAGCTAAGTTTCTAAGTAGTACAAAACTGAGAGATGTTTGAGCATATGAAAGGTTTGATATATAAAATTGGCCACGTTCTTTCCCAAGTAGTTCTCATATCGATTTAGCTAAGTTTTATGGAACAAAATGAAATTTTATTATACTGCTTACATGACTGCGATTGTTTCAAAAACTTGGATAACTCTTTGGTAATTCTACTGGCACCTACTTAAACACTGTACTTTTCGATTATAATCCTGACCAGTTGACCAAGTTCTTGAAACAATCCCAGTCATGTAAGCAGTATAAGAGAATTTAATTTGTTCCATAAAACTTAGCTAAATCGATATGAGAACTACTTGGAACAAAACTTGGGAGAATTTTATTTTTTATCGGCTTTGTTTTCAAACGGAGGGTTTTGGATTCGGATTTTTAATTCGAATAAGATGTTGAATGAGATAATTCAGCGAACATAAGAAGTCAAAATGATGAAAGACTATATACGGTGAAACGTGAGGAACAACTGAATTCGTGGTGAGCTAATGCTAATTATTTAATAGGTAATCTGTATATTGACACTAAAATGTATTAAGAGTACTCTGCTAGTAATGGAGGGAGAAGAATGTGTTAGTTCAACCTATATACACTAGTGTTTCGGTTTAAAGATGCGATACCAATGGGCAGACGTATAGAAGTGAAAAAGGGTTTTGGACAGAACAATATTCTCCGATGTTAATGGTTATGTTGAATGGATTATAAATGCAGAATATTAATCGAGATCATCCCCATCTACAGTTTATTCGTTTGGTAATGACATGATTAACGCAATTTCTTATTTGATGTTCAAAATTCGTTAATCCCATGTCTCAACATTATAAATTTTGAAAATGAATCCAACTAGATTAGTTCACATTTCCATAAAAGTAAATTACTTTCAATCGCCGAGGTTTACAGACGCAAATTCTACGTTTCAGGTCACAGGATCCACAATTTGAGACCTAAGTGACCCCATGGTGAGTACAAACATACAATTTCTATTATCTTCTAATAATAGTCTAGCCTATACAAAATATATTCAGTACCAGTTTGAGTTCCTCCAAAGCATTAAGTCCTTAATGCAATCATACATATTCAGCAAATTTAGGCATACATTGGTAATTCTATTTAAGGAAGAATTTGTCAGGAAATTTAATTCTATAAATTTAAGTCAAGGTTTACACTGATTTATATCCTGCGCACTTGAAGAGTTATATCATTCTGTCGTTGTGTATGGTATCTATCCTACTAAGCAGAGTACGTCTTTGCTAAACTAAATCTAAGTTGGATCAATTTGAGGTGCGGCGGGGGCCAGTGAATAGAGCTAGTGCCGGATCTGGGGTGTCAAAGGGGCCTCGTAGGAAGTAGAATTGTATTGAAGTATACCTAAATGTGTTCCAAATTTCAATACCGACGAGCTAAGATATGCTTTATGTTATTCCATACAACCTACTTTCATCTCTAAAATTCAAAACCACGAGTCAAGTCAGATAGGCAGGTCTACTGCCTTACTGGAGATAGTAATAGTACACGCCGATCACTATATTAAAGATCATAAGACAACGTTAAAATGGTGGCGTCCTATCGAGGATACTTAAAAGAAAAGAACCTAACCTGACCTTCCTAACCTACACTAATCGTCCCTAACACATTTATTATAATAAATATGGTAATATAAGAACTTTTTGACAGGAAAAGTGAAGAAAAAAATTAGAATTTTGCATATTACAATTACGACCATATTTGCTATCAGTATAAGAAACCCTCCGCGGTAAAGAAAAGATTGACGCAACAATTCTACCCACGAAAGAAGCGATATCCATTTTGTGAGTTACTTTCTTTGTGTCACTATGACGGAAGTGTTTCCTTTGCAATAAAATTAAGATATTTAGTATCCCTCCGCCATAGTGGCACAAAGAAAGTAACTCGCAAAATGAATATAACTTCTTTTGTGAGTAGAATTCTTCCATCACTCTTGTCTGTACCCCGGAGGGTTTTATATACTGATATCATGTATTTTGTAAGTACCCGCATGAACTGTTCCAGTACCTAATGCACAAGTATGTCAAATTTTATATAAATCAATTCGGATACCTCCAACGGTTACATATATGAAACGTAGAACCTTTAAAATTCGTTGACATCATTTGCAACTACTGCAGCTGGAGTGCCTGTATGACCTATTACAGTACTCAATGTACAGTACATGTATGCAAAAATTGGTGTTAACCAATGCACACTTATAGATTTGTATCAATGAAGTAATTTCTTTAAGTTGATTTTTAAAATATGTTGACAACATTGGCAATTCGAGTGCCTGATGTCTGGGACACCCAAAATTTCTCCTATTGACTGAATTATGTTTATGCTAAGTTTTGGGCAGATACGTGGTGGACAAAATTTAAAAAAAAATATTATTGTTTTAAGTTTTCAACACTCAGAACTGGTCAACGCGGAATACCTCACATATAAAAAAAATGTATATGTAATCTTACAGTATCTACGTTTGATTTATGTTGTACTTCTTAATTACTTATATCAAAGTCATTCTTACATATTGCGTCGTGTAATCTATGGTACCAACATATTCGTCATAGCTGCATAAACCTCGATTACAACGACATTCGTGTTATAGAGATAAAAAAAATCAAGTTCCTTGGATGTCGTCATAACCTAGTTTTACTGAAATCCAGTGTATTGATTAAAATGGGACGCCCTGTAATATCTTAAATGTATACATAAAGGCAAATTCAAAATTATATATCCATGTTATTGCCGTGATTTACTGCCATGCGATTTGGTTTATGTTGGTTCAAAGTGGATTGAAAACCATAAAAAGTTTGGTTTAAACCGACAAGGTGCTGCATTCCGAAACAAAATGGACAAGCACCATACTATGAACAATAGCTTTAAACCATAATGTACTCACACTTCGTTGAAAAGATTTAAAGATCAAGAATGAAACCAATGCAGAGAATTTAATTTGCTTCAAAGATTCAGTATTTACTACAAAGACACTAATGATGTAATTTTAAAGAAGGTGGAAAAGAAATCATTTGTAACAAAAGTATCATATACTATCAAAGCAGACAATGGATTTTACTTACCTGATAGTTTCCCAATGGACTTTAACACAATACATAATAGTAGAGTATAAAGACTCCTCATCAATTACACCATCATCTTCAAGACTGACAAGCGTCTTTAAGTCTACAGCGTGTATTAATTCATCATTGATGGCATCCTCCATGGAGAAACCAACGTGCCCCGATCTAGTAGCTGCAGCACCCTTGGGTATCATGTGCACCTGGTCAGACTTCCTAACACTAACTTTTTTCAGAGTATTTACAATATGATCAAGTTGTACGCTCACCAGCATAAGTAGCACAATGAAGAAGTTATCAAATGTCACATTTGTTGTAAGAATAATTGGACCCATCACATTCTGTAACCAGTATGCTATTTCATAATTCGGCGATATCTGTTCATCAAACGGATATACAGCTTCAATGGGTAAATATCGGTAAGATCGCGGGATGTCTGAATTATTGGTTCCATTCTTTGCAATTATCTCATTTGATTCACTCATGAACAGCGGGAATAAATGCCAATGAATTACCATTGCCAGTCCAAAGACCCACATTGTGTAAGTCAACTTTCTACATTTGTTAGCAACATCAGTTGTTAAGTCAACACGACATTTTACAAAACGTTTATCATCATGAGCGTTGTCCCACAGACGTAGAAATTTCTGAATTTGGTTTTGGTTGTAAAGAATAAACCATTGTTTCATTACTCCAAGAAGCACATATAACATCACCACAGCATTCCTAGCAACTTGATTGATGTCGTGAATATATAACAGAAATTTTGCGAGATAGCACATTGAATGTGAGAAGGCTATAGTACAAATGAATAATCTGTGAACATAATGAAATATTAGTCTCCAGCCATGCGCTTTTGAAGGATCTAGTTTCCAAAGCCCTAAAATTCTAAACAACCTGATTTGTGTCGATGCATAATAATCCAGAGGACGTAATTTAATCTCTTCAACAGACGTTCCTTCAGATATCATTCCTGAGATGTACTTTGCTTTCACAAATATTAGTAAGTGGCCAATATTTGTTCTTAGCCGTTGAGACAGTCAACGGCTGGTAATAAATTTTTGCGATCGCTCAAATTCCTCCGGTAACCCAGGTCTCACTATACTTTTTATCTCCGTGACTAAACCTAATGCAAGAAGATAAGTTGCTTCTGAAACCTTGTTGGTTTATCCAGTTGCACTAAATTAATGAAAGTAAAACCTAAATCTTCAGTTGCAGTAAAATATGATTATTATTTTCAAAGTATGCAGAAAGTAAATATTATCTATATCTACTCTGATTGGCTTTCTTGAAATAGTGTATCTAAGGACACCTGGTTTCTGTTAAAGGATTGCATTCGTTTACTCGAAACACTAACTACAAAATATTGTGAAAATACATATAAAACTTGCTATTTTATAATTACAGATGCCAGTTACCAAATCTGTAATTATAATGCTTCTTTTTAACATGCACTAATAGCTACTCTATCTCTCTTGCATACTAGTATTCAAAATCAAAGACTTTTTTTTATTAACAAACAACAGTAGCACACGAGTTCTCATGCTATGAGCTATAGAGTCACAGAGATTTAAGTTTTGAAAGAAGCATATTTGGATATTTTTCCAAAGATATATCCTTGTGTTGCTTTACAAATCCTTTGATTAACGATTCACTCTTATAAACGAGACATCAAACGCTATGAACTGAAACGTTTGAAACAAATTGTTCATTTATCTTTCCTGTTTAATAATTAATAAGGAAAATTTAGTATCATTTTTTTTTGATCTGATAAAGACAATCCAGATAAGAAATCACTGCTTGAAAAAAAAACTAACTTATTTTTCTCGTGAATCTCTTTAACATAATATAATCATTATTCACACGAAACCGCTTTTACGATACACGTACATTTTAAATAGTTTCTCTAATGATGTTTCTATCTACACTTCAAGGAACAAGATTATAGAAGTGTAAATAGAAGTTGCATAATTGTTTAACTTGCTTTCGCATAGAATATTAAATATATGTCACTTTATCCTTTCTACCACAACTAACCGGAGTGCGAAACAATAATTTTTTAAAACAATAATTTTTTAAAACAAATATTTTTAAATCAATATGTTTTACTCCATATTTCCAGTGCCAGTGTGACTACTTCTGAGGAAGAAACAAAGATTTTCATTAACAAAAGTAACATATTTCTGTCACTTTTGTTTGTACGGCTCACGAATGTTTAATGAATTTACTGTATATTCGAAAATATCTCCTTTTTAATTCAGAGGACTCTCTCTGTAGAATTTGAACAGTGAATTGGGTGCGATTTTCATTGTTATTGCGATTTAAAAATTTAAAAACGTTACATTTATTTATATTTTTCTGTAACCTTGTTTATCATTTCTAGAGTACACAGGATGTTGAAATAATATAACTCCGATTTTAAAGACTATTATTGGTTCAAAGTTTAAGCCATTTTTACTATAGATTTGATTCGTTCTCAGACGGTAATTTTTGTTCTGCAGACGTTAACAAATTAACTCTCTGTTACGCCAAGTGCAACGACTATTTTCTGTATGCAATATTAATATTTTGGGTGTGACTCATTCTTTTTCATAGACTAAACATTACATCGAGAATTCATAATGTTTTCTCCATAATTATTGTATTGTAACCTATACACATTACCATATGTCGACATTGAATTCTCAAGGCTCATAATATTTTCAAATTAATATTAATTGAAAATGAAGATAATCCATATTCTTATATCCTTGAGTGATATACCTACATAGAATATGAAGTAATTATTGTTAATAAACGTAACCATTTTATCAAAGTAATATCATTAAAAGTTTCCCAACGATGTGCTGTAAGTACATCACTTAACTTGTCAATCTTGAAACTACCTTTGTTACCAATGTCACTGACTGGAACATGGACTTAACTTTAGTGTGAGTTTGTTCTTAACTACCCCGGTCTAAATGACAACACACATCCCCATTACTGAGAAATATTATGGATCAGTTGGTGACGTAAAAATAGGTTCGTATAAATTTTGACGTAATAGTAATAGAACAAATAAGTTTTAAGTTAAAATATTTTGGGAATGTTAGAGAGAATAATCTACCATATGTAGAAACTATTTTACAGACATTTTACTTTTGTTTCAGTTCACCTATTTTAGTCTCTGATTGTCTAAATATTCCAATATAATGCACCTCCATATTCCAAAAACACTCCTTCGAAAAAGGAACTAAAGGGTGTTGCTATGGATATATATTGACGTTAGTACTATGTAAAACGCACTCTCAAATTCTATTTCTTTAGGTAGTTGCGCCCAACACTGTTTCAGGTCACGCACGAAAACACTATTTGCATTTGTATCGAAGTAGAGATCTGAGGAAATATCCACTCTTTCCAGAAAAAAAGGGAAGAAATATGATAATATCACAACCTTCTTGCTATCTCTTCTAGTACCTGGCTACCACTTCACCCCACCAAAACGAATGAAAACTCGAAATTGATTCTTTAGTTAGATGAAAACTTTAGGCGAAATGAAACGAAATGATTAGTCCCGAAATGTGTAACTTCGGTTGCTAGCGAATAACGATTTACTTGTGATATTGAAACCAAAAAACGAACATATCCAAAATATTGATGTTTTCGTGAAATATTTTATTTCAGTTTTCTTACATCTCTCTCATTCCAACAAGAAAATTTTTCAATTATTACGTGAATACATATGACCCCATTCTCCCCTTGTAACAAAAAATTAGCAGATACACAACCATCTTTCTTTGTGCTTAGGTAAGAATTGTCAAAATTTGTATCATTATTTCGTACCCTAAATAATTGTTTATGCTTTACATTTACAAATATTCAATTTATAATATGTAATAAATCATTAAAAATATCATTGAACGATAAATTCAAATTTGCCTCTAATTATAAAAAGATTTAAATATCCCCAACCTAGTAATTGTAATTTAAAAGAGGCGAACAATGATTTACGATGCAATTGCGATGCACTTACGTTGCATTTACGATTAAGATAAATGTACCGATTATGGCCCGTGTCCCCAATATGGCCAACCCCGAGATCTCTGCAGCTTTCCGTTGGTGCTACTAGATGTCACCGTAAACTTTATCCTCATGACAAGAGAAGACATTTTTGCGCGACTTGCGAGTGGCGTGACTGGCAGAAGCTCCAGTTGAGGTGCCATACTGAGGAACAAAATATTTTGCTGTCATTTCAGCAAAGTAAGTAGTTTTAGTTTCAGTATGTATTGTTGAAAACCTAATCAATATAATGCATGGATACTGTATCTATGAGAGCATACGTGAACATAAAATATGTGTGACTCAATGAATTCCATCCGTAACCAGCATTGTTTTTATCTACACACCTAAGCGTCAGCTATGAAATGTTACCCCCCACCACAAGTTTGCAAATAAAACAGAAAATTAACGACATACTGTTGGTTGGTTGATGTAAGATTATGTTAATGATTCATATTTCTTTGTTGTAGGTTGTGAAAAGACATAGATCTGTTAGCAAAAGAAGCAATTCTATATTTACAGACTGTTAAGCTGCAAAACTAGACATTAACTCGCAAGCAAAAAATGCCAACAGAAAATTGCAGCGATATGTTTTTACGCTTTCTTTCGATACAAATTGCATAGTGTAACATGGGAGGATGAATGCCAGCACTAAATCAAAAACTTTGCTCATTTTCTCTGTTGGGTAAACCAGTTTTGAAAAAGTTCAATCTCTTGGTAAAAGCTAGATTTTAGTGGAATATGTGTGTAGGAGTGAATGTCCAATATGAGTACATATTGCCAAAAAAAAAAAAAAAGACAGAGGAAGATCCAAATATTGGCAGCACTGAAGCACCACTGGTGCATGACACTCAAGGGGGAGAGTCGGCCGGTTAGTCAAGCGGTCTGCGACGGTAGGCCATCGGCTGGAAGGTCCCGGGTTCGAGTCCCGGCAGGGACATGGGTGTGGATTTTAATAGCTAAAGGCAAATCGTGACGGGCCGAAGTCTATAGTTACTACACTGGTCCATATAAAAATAAAGTTTACCAAAGTCTTACTCAACGGGGAGGGACTACGTAGAAGACGCCTAAAGTGCCATTCAACTAGGACAACTCCTTCACAGATACGATCGCTAGTTCTCGAACAACTCACGTATATTATCTTCACATTGTAAAAATTACTACAAAACATAACACGAAAGCAATCGTCGGTTAAACTATACCTATTCCTTCTGTCCCACTCCTAAATTTTAATCTTAATAAGAATAGTTCTTCCACATTATCAGGAATCGAATTGTTCGTTTAGTATTAACCATTGCTATTTTCATTAAATTCTATCTCTGGATGCAGAGTTACAACAAACAAGTTGTTGCTGATGTGTGCAACAGAATTGAAACAACTCAAATGAAAAAAAATAAAATTAGGTTGGCAACGCTGACAGATGGAGTTCTTGGGACCGGAGACACCCACGTCATTTTTTTATTACACCGAATAATGTTTACGCCAAGTTTGATGCGAATATCTCCAACCATATGAAACCAATTTGAAGAATGGCTTTTTTAAAGTGGGTTGGTAACACTGGGGTACTGTACCAATCAATACGGTTCCGGTAGCTGTGAGCTACCTTAGCCAAGACGTTTCCAACGACACTTCAACCACCTCTCTAAATCTTCCTCTGTGGTTCCAGAACTTTTTTTAGTCGAAAAGGCGGACGGGCAGAATAGCGGGATTATAAGATCCCTGTATGTTACCTACACAATCAAGGGAAATAAAATTAAAAGTTTCAACTAAATTACCCCAAAGAATGTCTTTGTTCGATGAAGTTCCTTTCTATCAGCTTTAATTGAAACGTAACCACACAATTTACTCGTATTTTAGCTAAACTGTCCTCTACTGGGAAAAAAAAATAATCCGCTAACTCTACCATTCCGTATGTTATGGCAATAACGAAATAATTAAACATGACCTGTAGCCTTGAGGTACTGAAGAGCAGGGAAATAAGTAGGGGGAGTAAATAGCGCAAGTGTCCCGGAGCACCCGACTGGGAGGTGCCAAATGAAGAGAAGAAGGAACGTTGTACACTTATGGTTCCTTTAAATGGGCATCAAAATCGGGGTTTGCTTCCCCTTGCAAAAATACAATCTGCGGCCCTGCTATAGAGGTCAGATTTCTTGAAACTGTTAGAAGGATCTGATAAAAAATCTAAAAAGAATTACGTTGCTTATACTTATACTTCGCAATTAATAATTAATCAAAAAGGGTGAAAATGACCAATCCAAGCTTCATTGCAGTATTCGCTCGATATTATTCTTAAAAGTCCAATACTTAATAATTCTAAGACTGTAAATTACTTTCATGATCAGGAGTTATACAGAGATTTCTAATCTAAAGAGTCTGATAGTGTAACATGTCAATTACATTCATATAATATGTCACACACATATGAATAGAATCTATACAAACTATATTGGTTCACTGGTTAAAATCATGGATTTTGAATTAGCACTAAACAGGATCTTAGGTTCGAGTCTAGTTTCCGGTCGCCTTAATTGCTTTTTTCCATGGTGTTCCTGTTTAATCACGCAAATTACGTCATTATTTCTAGAATACACGCCTGGCTGCTAGATTCCCCACCCTTGTTCCGCCAACGAGTTCTCATTGACTTAGGCCGTAGACCCCTTTCCAATTCATAAATGACGGCCATATAAATTATATATGGAATCAAATGTAGAAGTTTTAGCAGTTACATTGGGCGTATTCAAATGACTAAGCGCTAAGAGAGCATTTTAATCGTATTGGTTTCTACATATAGGCAAACCAATAAGATTCAAGTGCTCTCTAGGCACATCCAAAAACTACCCCTGGGGGGGCAGGGCAATACGCTCTCAAATTGTTAAATCAATAAGGGAGACAGGAATGGTATAGAAAATATAACTGTTCTGCCATCTTTTTCATAAGCTATATAACTTGTTGCGAAGTGAACATTTCGTGACCGACACAAAGTTATTTATAGTGTAAAATTATAGACGTTATTTTTGGTTTTTATTTTCAGTGAAATATCGTAATCAGTAAACGGCCATAAACGTTTGGTTTGCGCTGTATAATGTGTTAATCAGTGAAAATGGCTAACTATAGGTGGTTCGAGCTAAGAAATGAAAAATGAATGAGAGAGAAGAACATGAAGAATAGTAATATACCATAGAGTTAAGAAGAAAATAGAGAGAACATACATGACGTCACATGAAGCCAAATTCGGTTCATTGGCGGCCATTTTGTGTGGCTCCATTAGAGTCCCTCTATACCGAGTACTGTGAGGATTGCCTTTTTCGATATAGGATGTGTGCAGCTGAGAGAGGCAATACTCGGAAAAGAGGGTCTCTGAATATAGGGCCAAACAAGATGGTCGAAATGCCTCGTCCCTTCTGTCTCTTGGCTTCATTCCCCTCTCCCACAAAACAGCCTAAGGTTCACTCTATTTATATTCCTAACTCTATGTAATATACAAACAAAACCTACCCCTAAATATAAAATCATATTTACAAAAAGTTGTGATATCTGAATCCAAAACACTCCATGTCTAAAACAAAGCCAAGTTCATATTTAAAGCAGTAGAAAAAAAATAGAGAGGTTTCATCATATGGAAGTTGTGATATATAAAATTGGCCAAGTTATTTCCTAAGTAGTTCTTATATCAATTTTGCTAAGTTTTATGGAACAAATTAATTTTCCTTGTACTGCTTACATGACTGGGATTGTTTTAAGAACTTGGCCAACTG
>JAGDQP010011537.1:22471-52719 GCA_022664845.1 Lepisma saccharinum
ATATATATATATATATATATATATATATATATATATATATATATATACCTCCTTTCTTTACATATGATGGTACAAGCAAAGAAACAGCCTCGGAGGACCTCATTTCCCGGAGGACGGAATTCAGCTGGCAACGGCAGTGGTCAGTCCTGAAGGAAGTCAGAGGGTCAAAATGCCCGGGTTTGGACTGTAGACTGCCAGGACACCGACGCGGCAACTCGAACGGACCTATACGTGGCGACCCTCAACTGTCAGTCACTTGCAGGAGAGGACAAATTAGAAGAACTGCGGAATGAACTTAGGAGGATTAAGTGGGAAATCATAGGACTACCAGAAGTGTGGAGGAAGAATGAAGAACAGTTGGAACTACCGTCAGGGCACACGTTCTATTTCAAACGAACAGAAACTGGAAAAGCGACAGGCGTTGGCTTTATAACTAATAAAGACCTGAAGTCACGGATCACAGAAATTGAAGGAATTTCAGATAGAATCGCACGGGTAGTAATAAAGATTAACAAGATATGCAGTATGGAAATTATACAAGTGTATGCTCCAACAACCTCGCACCCGGAGGAGGAAGTCGAAGACCTATACGAAGAGATACAGAAGATTTTGAACAGTAGCAAATCGCATTACAAAACTGGAATGGGAGACTTCAATGCGAAAGTAGGAACCAAGCAGAGTAGTGACACGAAAGTGGGAAACTTTGGATTTGGAAAAAGAAACAAGAGATGAGAGAAGTTAGTGGAATTCTCAGAAGCCAACAGACTGTTGATTTCCAATATATTTTTCAAGAAGGCGCCCCAGAGGAAATGGACATGGAAAGGACCAAATGGAACCAAAGACCAATTATACTACCAAATCAAATAACAGGGAAATTCTGCAAGACGTGTCCGTTCTGAACAGTTTCAAAATCTCGAGTGATCATAGGATGGTGAGATGTAAGCTGAAACTAAATACTAGACTAGAGAGAAAGAAGCTTATCAGAGGAAAACCGTCAGTTTTAGATCTGGAAAATCTTGGAAAACACAGACAGACATTCGAGATAAAACTAAGCAAAAGACTAAGCAGAAGAAAAGAAGGGAAATGAAAGATGAGGAAAATGCATAAAGAGGATTGAGTACATAGAACTAAATAAAACCATAAGAAAGGAAATAAGGGAGGATGTACGAAGATATAACGAAAATCTTGTTAGAAATACAATCGATTAAAACAAGAGTTTGAAGAAAGCCAAACAGCAGCTCATGATAGGAAAAAAGCAAATAATTGCAGTTAAGAGATCAGACGGGAACGTAACACGAAATAAGGAAGAATTTATAAACATATTTGAAAATTTCTACACAGAATTGTACTACTCCGAGGAAGACCTAGGAAAGAAGACTCAGAAGAAAATTATGTAGAAGTCCCAGACGTAATGAAAGAAAAAGTGGATAAAGTACTTCTAGGGATGAAGAACGGAAAATCGCCAGGATATGATGGACTCACAGCAGAGATGTTTAAATGGGGAGGTGAAAAAATTAAAGAGGAACTTGCTAAATTATTCTCGATGTGCCTGAGGAAGAGAGAAATACCCTCAAGTTGGAACAATGCCGTTATTATTTTGTTGTACAAGAAAGGGGACAAAGAACGCGTCGAAAACTATAGAACAATTCGTTTACTGTCAGTTCTATACAAAATGTTCACCAAAGTTATTTTGAATCGTATTGAGCGAGACTTAGATCTTAACCAGGGAAGGGAACAAGCCGGATTTCGTCGTGGATTTAGCACAATGGACCACATACAAACATTGAATGCAGTTATGGAAAGGACTAATGAATATGAACTTCCACTATGTTCGGGATTCATAGATTTTGAAAAAGCTTTCAATTCGGTCTCCTTGTCAGCAGTACTTAAAACACTTGAACATCAAGGCATCGAAAGTGCATACATCAAGTTACTGCGAAACATTTACTCCACTGCCACTTCTGTCATTAGACTGCATCAAGACAGCGAAAAATTTAAAGTTGGAAAAGGGGTAAGGCAAGGAAATTCAATTTATCCAAAACTGTTTTGTGCGGTCCTGGATAGAGTGTTTCAGAATTTAACTTGGGATGAAGTTGGAATTAAAATTAATGGCGAATATCTTCATCACTTACGGTTCACTGATTATATAGTCCTGTTTGCTTCAAGTGCAGAAGAACTACAAACCAGAATGGAAGAAATGAGTAACGAGAGTTCGAAAATAGGCCTTAAAATGAATTTAAGTAAAACAAAAGTATTGTACAACCAACATGCTGCAAAGAATAAAGTGAAGATTAACGGAGAGACAATAGGCATAGTTGATGAGTATGTTTACCTAGGCCAGCTTAAAACATCGAATGCAAAGTTGAGTGATGAAATAAATAGAAGATGTAAAATGGCGTGGAGTTCTTTTGGAAGACTACACTTTATTTTCAAAAGCAAACTTCCAATGTGTCTGAAGCGTAAAGTTTATAATCAATGTGTCTTACCTGTAATGATGTACGGCTGCGAAACTTGGACATTGAATGCGCAAAAGACTCAAAGATTGAGAGCCACACAAAGAGCAATGGAGATGTGCATGCTAGGAATAACCAGGAGGGACATAAAGAGAAATGAATGGATTCGCTCACAAACAAAGGTAGATGATGTAATCAAGACTGCGAAGAAGATGAAGTGGAGATGGGCCGGTCGCATAGCTAGACTAACAGATGGAAGGTGGACGACAAATGTACTACAGTGTATTCCTAGAGAAAAGAAACGACCGAGGCAAGAATGGTAGATGAAATCAACCGTTTTTCAGGAGCTACATGGATGAGGATATCCGCAGACCCAGATATGTGGAAAGAAAATGGGGAGGTCTTCATCCAGCAGTGGATAAAAACGGCTGAATATAATTATATATATATAATTATATATATATATATATATATATATATATTGTTATACTCTTTTTACCGCTCAGATAACATTTCCAACATGTTATAAATGAAGGAAGGGAGGCAGATAATTTGTATTTTTTTGTCCGTTGTATGATGCCACTTTGTATAGCTAGTAAATCTTAAATATTCACTTAAAGGTGTAACCAAACTGGAGGTAAATGTTCATACATGTGATATTGATATTGCTGTAATGATATTTATGTAAACATAGCCGATCAGTGATGTGTATCAGGTGACCAGTGCCCTCACCATATAAATAATATACCCTATGTTAGGTATCAAGAAGGCTTCACGAATACAATTGTAGTTTCTATTCGAAAGTGCATGCAAACCATCATACAACTGATGGCCTTTGAAAATTCTCAGAGAAACTTGTGGTGAATGTAATCGATAATTAAAATCAACCCTGAAGGTTACCTGTCTCTACCAGTTGGTCAGAAAACTTAGTTTAACTTCTTCTCTGAGTACTTTTCAGTGTAAAAATATATCTGGTTAAGGGAATATTAACCACGTAACGCAAATTTCCTAACATGACCTGATAAGGTTTGCTGTTCAGCCCGGAGGTAAAGTCTATGACTAGTAGGTCCCTAGGCAAGGCGAAGTGATATTTGTTTGTTATCACATAGCATCAACATAATATAATGTCTTAAGAACGGGATCTACAGTTTAACGTAACATCCGTACCACTTTTTTCCGTGCCTAGAAACGACCTCACGATTACAAGGCAAATAGTGTTACCACGTACCCACTGATGAAAGTATCTAGCGTATCGTAACGCTGGTATCATCAATTAGGAATGATTTTAAAACACAGAGAGGTAGTTAATTCAAATTCGCGTTGATCGAAACCAAACGTGTAGAATTGAGGAAACGAAATTATTTTACTAGGAAACTATTTTTACTCATCAACAATTTTAATCGACAGATTACTTTGTTTTTATGTCTTGCAGATTGAGAATGTTTGTATGAATTACACTTTCTACGTGTATATAGAATATTAAATCATATAATTATGTGCATTATTTTTAATACAGAACTCTGCAAGTCTTCAAACTCCTACATCTCTTTGTGAACCAAACTTGAGTCTAGAATACAACGTCACCATGTTTGACACATTTGAAGAGATCATGAACTTAATTGCTTTTAATATTAATAATAATTCCGCTAATTACAAGCAGAAAAAGAACAAGATTTCATGACTAAATCGCATATGATAGAAAGAGAATAATCTATTGATAATCATTTCTTTTTGGCGTTAATTTTACGTAAGATGAGTGAACGAAATGATAAAACAGTTTTTTTTTCTTTCAGCTACTAATTTCGAACCCAAATTATATGGCACGATCGCAAATCACTGTAGATATTGCCTCACCTGATCACGGAACGTTAAAAAATACGTAAATGTATGTTCCATCTGCGTTATCAATTTTAGTTCTTTGCAGAAGCCTTTTGTAGGGATAAAAGTGAATATTTGGGAATTCGTTTGACATCCTGAAGCATTGAATTCCACAGACTTTCCTCTGTCAAATTTATTAGAGTTGTTTTACAACAATGAAAGTGAAGACTGATTTGGAGAGTTTCATGAAACTTAATGATGCTTTTCTTTGGTACTCTGGACACGTTATGCCGTTAGAACCAACATACAAAGGTTTTATTGTGCGAAAGCTTCTTCGAGTCATTTATACAATTATAGTTAGACTCTTCATTGACTTGCATTATTTAACAGGAACCATTGAGTTTATTCAAACTATTACTGATATCGATAAAGCTACCAGCATAATAGTAGTGATTATATTTAGCACAAATACAGTTTTCAAAACTATTTATTATGTGTACAGAAGACAAGCATTCGAGAACATGTTTCACATGTGGAATGATTGTATAAGTATCCCAACTACACTCAGAGATTCCAGAGACAAATATATTGAAGATGCCAGAATCCATGCCAAACGTATTAGCTTTCTAATGATGTTTTCATTGGTTGGAATGACTGGCAAATGGTGTCTGTTTCCTCTCACCATGCCGATTCCATCTCCTGAAGATATTATATTTAATGGTACTGTCATTGGACAGACGGAAGTTCACAGGGCTTTACCAGCTAATGCTTGGTTTCCTTTTGATCCATTTGTTACTCCTGCTTACGAATTAACTACCACTTTCCAAGCTTTTGGTGCTATGTATACTGCAGCACAATTAGCTTCTTATGATTCCTTCTTTGTCACTCTTATGATATATGCTGTTGCCCAGATGAAGCATTTGAGGTACTCATTGGGTTACTTAGTACAACTTGATCAATCTTTTCATAAGAAACAAAATATAGCTGGGCATTCACCGGGTTCAGATAACCATTCTGTCGAGATATCTTCGCTTGAAACACACAGCAATTTGTACAAGGTTAACATGAAAACAAATGATGACGTTAATATTACACACCACTCACAAAATAAAGTTGAAAATGATGAAAGTGTTTTACCGGAGTCTCTGAACGAACGTGATGAAGTGTTGGATTATTGTGTAAGACAGCATCAGTTAATTTTGGGGTGAGTTTAACACATATTTTGTGAAGAATTTTCATTAAATAATCTTCATAAAATTAAATAATTGTTATTAGCTTTAAGACCCTTGTATCTAATTGGAAACAATTGTTAAAATCTCTCCTCTGTGTTTTCAAATTATTTGAACGTAAAATAACTATAACCAAAACTTTTGAAGGATCGTAATAAGGATCTTGTATAAGTAATTTCATGATTTACAATAACACGTTCTCTGCTTAGACGACAATGAATTCAAAGAATATCGTATTGGCGGTGTTGATCGGACACAATGCCAGACACAATTGCCAATATACGTTTACTTTAAATATCCTTCATATATGATAAAAATGTATTTAAAAATGAACCGTAAAGTACGTTTCGCTATTTTGTAATTTCATTTAAACACTTTCTAAACATTTGAGTTATTGTGTCAGAAAATTATCAAAATGTTTAATATTGTACTATAATTTCAACACAGCTCTTTTAAATTTATTTTTTTCTTTACAAAACCACTTTGCATTCAAATCTAAGCGCACAACAATGGAAAAAAGAACGCATATACTCAAACCTTTTAGCCTTGTGTTATTGTTGTTAACGTTAAATAATATGCCATAAAACTACTTTAAAATGCATTTTCTTTAAAAACAACTTTCGCAAATAGTACAATATAAGCAACTGGGTTCCTAATTTCTACCACATGCTTCCCAAATTGTACCAACGTACTAAATATACCACTACATAAAATCTGGAAATGATATAATGATACATAATTAAAAAAGATACACGTTTGTTAAAAAAAATATATTTATTGAATTATGACCCAAAATGTCACATAAAAACTCCTCACATAAAAACTCCTGTAGTCATTTAAAAAAAAATGACCAGAGGAATCATGAACCTAAACGGAACATTTATTCATTGTGCCATATTGTCAATACTACAAACTTGGCATATAGAACAAAATCACTGTCTCGTCTATGTCTACTAGCACACTGATAGTAATCATCTGGTACTGCTCTTGTCTCCATACCTGGTCTCGCGGTCTTCTGCTTCTCCAAGGTATCAGACGCCGAAATTTGAAGCGGTTTCCTATATTGTACCGGTACAAAATAAGAGTTTTTGCATGTGGTACAAATTGCGCAACTGTCTCATTTTTACACAAAAACTCACTAACCATATTCGTCATACGTTTCCCTCATATGAAAATTATGTATTACCACAAAGTAGTACGTAAAATAAATACGTATATAGATACTTACCATGTCGTCGGAAAGTCCGTGTAAAATCAACCATAAAATTACATCAAACAGAGCACAAATCAATAAACAGCCATAAAAGCTCAATACGCAGAGAGAGTATGCCCTCTTTCGTTCGCCTTTGCTCTACACTAAAACAGTTTCTTAAAATGTCACAACATGGATTCCAGCGCTGCCACTACTTTGAAAACATCTGGTGGTACGAGTTAGGAGGTGGTACAATATAGGCAACCTTCCCTATATATATAGACACAACGGTTACTGGAATTGGATTAAATCTAGAAAGAATATGAGTTTGAGTACCGATATAAATCCTGACTGAGTTTTCATAGGATTATCCCGAATTTAACTAAGTGAATACCCAAAAAGGAAAATTACAGTCATGCTCATTGCTTTCTGTATTCCACTTTTTGAAATACTTCACTTCCGGGGATGTCATCACAGCGTACTGAGGAGCCTAGGCTAAACTGACTTCTAAACATAGAACGTGATTTATTATTGAAATAGTACAACTGATTCTAGGCTCTTGAAACAAATCAATGATTTATGTACTAAAATTGAAACAAGATGCAACTGGTTTAATTATAAGTTATATCTTATAAATTGTTCTGTTGCAATAGAAATTAAATATAATTATAATTAAAGAGAAAGGCAAACATTTGTTCTGAAAGAGATTATTACTTCAACTACAGAAAGACAGAATTTAACTGTTAACATTTTCTATTTCTAGATTTTGTCAACAGCTGAACCGACTGTTTGGGATCATTGTTTTGGAACAATTCTTCGTAAGCACACTAACACTGTGTACTTTGGCTTTCCAAGCATCAACGGTAAGGTTATATTCAAGATTGAATAGGGCTAAGTACCTTTTTTTATCCGTTGACATAAATTTAATGCAAAGTAGTGGTGTTCTGGTCTTCTCTTACCGTTGTTTTATACACTTACCTGATTTCACATTTATCATTTAAAGAAAAGTAGGTACGCCTCTTATGTTTGTGTAGACATTGTGGCTTTCAACACTTATTAAAATTTATGTAAAATATATTAGATAGTCTTCTTAATAATTTGTTTTGTAATTTAGGGTCCGTTAATACAAGATTCTTTATTTTCAACTACTACATCGTTTCACTACAAAAGTTAAGCTCTAATTATAATTACTTTCGATAAATTGAATAGATGACTATTGGAGCAGTAGAAATCCATTAACTTCATTATTAGACATGCACCAGAGATATCATTTGTTAGTATTTGAAGGTCACATGAAAAAAACATGATTTTGTCAATTTTTGGAAACTTGGAGATAATAGATCTGTTAACTCTTTCAAAGGCTTTTACTAACAAACTCTCATGCATTAAGAGAATATGTGTAGTCCATCTGTTACTAGGAAAGGTTTGTTTGATGTGCAGGGTTACGCAATGCTAATTGTGGCGTTTTTGAAACGCTCTCTTTCGAAATCAAGAAATATGTCAAATCAAGTTAATAATTGAATATTTTCATTTCAAGCTTAAGTTGTTATTTCACTATAATTTAAGGACTAAATTCTTTCTATTACTGAAAACGAAGCGTAGAACACCAATTTGCAACTTTCCGGTAATTGTTAGATGTACGGCTTCCTATATACTAGCTTAGCCTATCTCATGCGACATGCCTTTTTTTAAAAATAATAATAGTGAGAATTTACTACTTAAGGTTTACTGGAATAAACTGCAAAGAACATTTGACTTCAGTAGTGATTGGAATGGAGATCTTCAATTACAAATAATTAAAATGGAAAAATTAGACTTGCAGACTTGTCAACTCCCACGCAGCATGCATAAGTCCCACGCATTAAAGAATCAATTCACGCTCTCACCCAAAGAACCTGCAAACTCATGCATTTTTAGGAAAAGTGTAATATTTAAAGCTCGTGTTGTAAAGTGAAGTAAAAAAAAAAAAAAAGACATTTCTGGAGTTTTAGTATTGAAAGATATTGAGAGATAGCTGATGGTAGCAATTCGATAGTAGCATTCGCTTGGTATAAACAGAAAACTTTGTGTGAGAGATTGTGGCTTAGAAGGGTGCTTACCATTGGCCTGTGTACAACCTTCCAGTAAGACTGCCAAAAAGCTAAGAAGTTGTACAAAGATGAACACAAATGGAAAGTAGTAGGCAGTACAATGAACATTTTTAGTTCCTGAAATTAATTGTTGAACTGTTGATACATTTGTTCCTTGTTAAATATCAGCATAGTGGTAGATGTATGGTATGCAATGTTCGGGTTGTACGATTTCCAGAGAAAGGGAAAGTTTTCTCAGAACGTAGAAAACCATATTTTCTATCCGTTCATATCTCAGGCTTGGGGGATTTCGAAAATCAGAGTCAAGGAAGTTTTTCGCAATGAGGAGGAAATCCCAACCATCCCACGCTTAAAATCAAAGACTAATGATATGTAGAAGAATTGTTGAACTGATTAGATTGTAAACTGTTTCAAAAACTTTAAAAATAGTACGTTTAGTTTTTCAAGTAGGACCTACTCCCAAAATTGAAAATAATTGCTAACGTACGGATTGGTTACCTTTTCTATAGTACTTTTAAGACAATTAACGTCTCTGTTGTAACCCTCTGACATGCTTTCCGTTTCTTACACAATATCTCGCAGTTTGTCCATTCCAGGTTGGCAAATCTACCGCATTGGTGCTTTTCTAGATTGATAGGTCTGGACTGTACTGTTTTCGACCTAAAATCTTTCATTTGCCAGAAAATGTTACAAATATGAAAAACGTATGCATATAGTTCACGAATATTATTTAAGGAGTTCAAAAGGCACTAAATCGACGAATAAAATGAGCTTCTCGGTTCCCTATTGAGCCAAGTCAATTTCAACAAATTTTACTGGAACGAACATTCTAAGTTCATATATGTTGTTTAATCAATCACATTCATGAGTTACCAAGACATATGGTAAGATTGAAGCTTCAGTAAGTCGAACGAGGTTTAAACCCGTTTGTCAGGAGAAAGATTATATCACTTTCAGATCTATTTAAATCGATAAACCATCTATCCAGCTAGAATGGACATGACCGATAGGCAACTGAATGGCTCTAATTTACTAGAGGTAAACTTTTATTTGTAACTACAAATATTTAACACACAAAACTGTAGTATTTTATTCAAAGAAACCGTGGACCTTAATGTATGTATGCACGAAATATCATATGACAATTTTGTGTCACACATATTTGAGGTTATATATAAATTACATCGGAAAGGTTTTATTTGTTAATGTCACTCGCATCTCTTATCTTCTGGAGTCGACATTTATTATTATACTCCACCCATTAGTTCTGGCGGGTAGCCATGCGGTCTAAGGCAGTAGGCCAACGACTCGAAGGTCCAGAGTTTGAGTCCCGGTAGGGGCATGGATGTGGATTTTAATGACTAAGGGGCTAATCGTAACGGCCCGAAGGAAGTCCAAAGTTACTAGACTGGTTTATATAAAAATAAAGTTTTATTTTTTTCACACATTAGTGAAGCTCTTCGTGGTAGTTTAGAGGTTGAAATAATAGTCATTATTTTTTTTAACTTATATATTTTAATTTATGAGCTTCATAGACAGGCATAGACTGAACTAGTCTCGTATCAGATGTATGTCGTCTCTTAACGAACTCTCTTGTAATGGGAATGTGGAAGGTAGCGGGGAGTGCCTTATTAGGGGTAATATGCCGATTAACACCGTAAAACTGGAAAGCCTCATTTAGGTTGGACGGCATGAAGATTCAAACGTGCTCATTTATCCAGTGCCTCTCCTAGATATGCAACATTACGACTGAACAACCAGAACTGTGTACATCATCACTGTCCTCTTCTTGTTGACTGGCAACCTTTCAGCAAGAAATTTCTACTAGAACACCCTGACTTTGGCTGGTATGTACTTGGCTAATTTGATCATGTCTTTATTTTGTGTTCATTACTTCCAGTTGTCTGTTTATCTAAACAATTGTGAGAGTTTCTTTAGTATTTCGTCATTGTAAATAATAGGGTGGAAACCCCATTAATGAAACCGTATTGCTTTGTGTATCCTGGCGTGCTTGCTGAAGGAAATTACAGTACAACAGAGGATATATTATTTCTCACATAAACACATATGTAAGACTCGGTTGCTCGGTTCTTGGCTTTAGAAAGTTGTTCCATTCGTGGATACATTTGGTGGATGTGTCCACATTGTCCGAAATTTAAAGTTTATGGCTAATTATATTTATCTACAGGGTTCAGTGGAAAAACTGCGTATCCACAAATTTTAATGTTTCGAGAAAAAATACATTCTGTGTTCTAAATGAGAAGACCTCAATTATGCTGTAAAGTTTTGCAATATCAATTCAAAGATGTAAACTGATATTTGGAGTACTTTACCGCAAATCTGTGTTGTTAGTACTCATTTCCCCCTGTTACAAAAGAGTCCTGTTTGTGTCACTAAATGCCTGGCCAATCCTGCCTGCACAAATTGAGGTTATCATTGTTGTTCTTCATTATTGAACCTGAGCTAAAGGTAAAACACAGGTGGAATGTAATGTAACATTTTCATTAGGTTTCCATGCTTCATTTACTTGATATACCTTCTATCGTGATAATTAATGTCAAAAACTGCTGCTGCAAACATATTGGCAGCACGCATTTCGAGAAAATTCACAGTTCTCGAAGGATCAACACCAGAGTGCGTGTACAAAACCTGGCTACCTTTCTCGGATAACATGCAAGTAGATTATTTCATGTCGATGGTTTCTAAGACATATTGAGAGAAGGTGGAGTGCAGTGGATAAAACATTCATTTCCACTTTCTTAAAATGATATTTTGTGTCTTGCTTTCTGCATCAGTGTCATTCCTCGTGATGGAGGCTTGATAGGCTGTCTTTTGTTTTGCCCTTTCAATAACACTGAAATTGACAACAGATTACAAGGAACTGTGGCCACATACCAACATCTATGCTAAATTGCATTCAGATTTGTAACAAATTGTCTGCATCAAACAGGTTGATAGGGGTAATTACTGTATTTACATTCTTTCTTTAGTTCACAATGGTTCGCGGTGTCTTCAAATCTTGGAACGTTAATTTAACTCATTTCCCGAAGTCATATAATGATGAAATTTTGCACAGCAACGTAAGTATGGTGACAAAATAATATTTCATTGTTACTTTCATAGTTTTCTATATATTTATTTATATATTTTAAAAGTATATTTTATTATTTTAATATGGACATTTTTATCCTAAAGTAAATACTAGCTTCCAACGATGTTGTGCTTTGACTAGTTGCAGAATACTTTAGGATTTGGGCCATAAAAGATTAGCTTGATAAAAAGTATCCGAACACCGAAATAACTCGAAAAAAATAATAATAAACGTTTATAAAGACATCATTTTCTTAAACGATTCGTACTAAAAATTAAAGTAATAATAATAATTTTGTTCATGCATGACTAAAAAGAAAAGCATGTGCGCGCCAATTGAAGAATTCATAAAGTGACTGTATATGAGAGCGCGGCCCATGTCTTTCTTTTTAGTCATGCATAAACGAAAATATTTTTTTACTCTTTAGTAAGAATTATTCAAATAATGTATTTCTTTATTTTTTATTATTTTTTATTTTATGCAGAGTAACAGTCGCTATACAATACTAAGCTGCGTGTGCCGTTATGTTCTTCTTGGAGCTTTGTTATCACACGTATGATTCAACTGACTGTACCGGTATTTTACTGGTGGGACAGGAAAGGCCTGAAAGAACCTATAGGTAAGAATGATCGGCCACAGGCACCGAACACAGGGCCTCTCGAATGCGAAGCCAAATGAGCTACCTACGTTCGGTCTTCCTGCCCTGTCTTAATTAAACCCGACTAAGTATCTGGACCACAAACGTCTTTTAATTGCGATATTACCATTAATCAGGACCAGTTGTGGCGCAAGGCAATCTGAGACTCTTGGCAAGTGACTTTGATTGAGGCCCTTTCGCGAACACAATCGTAAGCACACACTGCTACTATTACCCCAATCCTATTTCCCCGTTATTCCGAGTCCCTTGGAAGACTAGGGAACCCGCTGGGGACCCACTAGACAATACGGAGAACTTCTAGTTCTCTCGCTATAACCTATGCGTGATAATTAATATTGAGAATGTGGAGAGTCATGCTTTTTAACCATTCGACTACAGGCAAGTGCACAAGTAAGAGTCTTAGGACGGCATAGTTGTTGCGTTACCGACAACCATCGAAGTGCTCTACTGATCTAATTTAATGAGCGATTATTCATTTGTGTCGGCGACCGGCGTACAGTGGGACGGAACTCCGGAAAAAATGTGAAATTAATATAGTTTGAGGAAATGTTGGTTGGATCTAGATCAGAGGCAAATTCACTTAGTATGCGAGATATACATTTTTTTATCTTAACGAAAGCGCTAAAAACAGGTTGTTGTTTAAAGGGTTGCTTATATCACACGAGATGTCGTAATAAAATCGGCTATTCGGGAGGTTGTGGGGTACTCACGAACGTTATAAATAATGCATGTTGACTCTAATGTGATACGGATATGTAACAGCAATAAGCCCTAATTTTCCTTAGTTACCCTCAAAAGTAACATGAACGATATGTGCTATTATATACGTATTTGAGTATACGTGTGAGTAATACAAGTGAAAGAAACAGTGAAAATAAATGTCGTTGATGATATCAAGACTAGCTTGCTTGTTTTTGAAGCAAATGCAATTTCTAAGCATTGTATAAAAGTAATTATCAACATTATTAATAAAACGCAAGGAACGTACTTCAAAACAAGCCAAAACAAACGTAACCAAAAACGTTGGATTCGTAAATTATATAGAGTAGTTATGTGAAAAACACAGAGACTAGCAATTATCTTTCCAAGCATCCATTTCTAAACGGGTCCTTGTCCAAACACCATAAATGTTAGGAAATCAACACAAATACTTGTTATACACTTCTAATTTCTAAACTAACGCTAGGGAAAATTTGCAGGTATCTTAAAAATAGTTGGAGAAGGTAGTAGTTTACCAATGTTTTGTTTTGGAAAATAATATTGGCAAACATAAAATAATATAAAACTTTTACTGTTAATTATGTACATTTTAATGTTTTTACTACCTCACGAAAAAGGTTACTTGCGTTTTATTAATAGTGTTGATAATTACTTTTATAAAATGGCTAGAAATGAATTTGAAGACTTGTGGTTGCAAAATCGCAAAATCTTACTAATGTGATCGAAAGTGATAAAAGGAACTCAACAATGTCAGTATCTTGTTAATTTGCAAAAGAAAACGTTTCGAAATGGACATCTGACTTGTACCTGCTGTAGTTATATTTCAGGTACGCTGTGCGCATACGTCTAGGAAAATATATCATTTATGTTTTTTGTAATAATATGCCAGACACGTTACTCTTTACTAAATAGTAGAAAATTTTCCCAGTTTATTCACAAGAGCTCAGGATTAATCAGGACTACAACCGAAAGATTTATGTCCGTTTTTGGAGGTAAGAACTCATGGAAGAAATTGATCTTTTGCACCTTAGAAGTCAGAGAGTGGGGTCCGTTTCCATCCCATTCCTGTAATGAGTCTAATCCATCACTTTTGTACACCAGTTCCCACTTCATCCCATTTTACTACATCGTTACTACTGTTAACCAGATCTTCACTTCTCCGCTATATTTAATTTACAAAAGGTGCAGATTCTATACGTATCATCGCCAAGTATTTAGGCGCGCAACGCGTTTTCTCACGTTTGGAGAGCTTTTACGTAGAAGGTTCCAGCTATTGGCAGCTAAATGTTGGGTGTCCTGAAAGAATTTATTCTAAACTTTATATTAACGGAAAATGATATCTTGTCTCGCTTAGCTTTTTTAGTCCGTCTCGATCAATTTGGGAAATGTTGACGATGTACATAAATTACAAAAATGTTAGGACATGGCTCTCAACTACATTAGATATATGATTGCACTGTAGCCGAACTAGAAAACCTACCATCAGAGCCTTAGTGAGGGTGAGGCACCAGTCTTGAGCGCCAAAGGTGTGGACCTCAAATGGGAGTGTCGATAACCATATATAAAGGGAAAAAAACTGCAAATTTGCTAAGCGCCGAAATAAGAGAATATCAGGTCGAAAAAAAAAAGTGTTTTATGCAAGTCACAGGTAATTGTAGTTGTCAGTTATTTGCCTCAATTTCTGCTACAGACAGAAAATATAATTAACCGCGTTCCTAAAATGTTGAAATATTTGGCAACTTTGAGCAGACATACACTAATGATTATGTGTTTCAGAACTACAAACGAAGTAGTTTTGTGTCTATTGGACATCTTACAAGAAGATAGGATGTTTTCCGAGCTGATTGTTTTTTGTTTTTTTTAATTTGAATTTTGGGATGTTGTCTAAATTTTTTCAATATGGTTTAACTGTTGAGCAGCGAAGTGCCCCTCAGCACTTAGGGTCCGGGGCGGGGAACGCGATTGCTCTCCCCTTGACACCGGTACTGATCAGGACTCGTAGGAAAAGAAGTTTTGAAGATCTTGGATATGGTGTCACCGCACTTGTCAGATGAGTAGTTTTGACCAACACTGCCATAATGTAATGGTAATCATGATTGGATGAAGTTCCAGTGGGTAGTCAATGAACCATTTCCAGAAGTCTCGCTGCCTCAAAGACGAAGAGAATACATCTCTTTTACACTCAGTTCCTTTAATGTAAAGAGAACACGTCATTTTTTCACTGAAACGTTTGAACCCTTAATTTTTATGGTTTATGTATACGTTCATAAAGCACATTAGGTATTGATATTGAGTTGTATTAATGAAAGTTATTGACAACACAGATCTATTATGGACCAATTTAAAACAGTAGATATCACTATTTTTACAATTTTGAGGAAAAGGCAGTTTTTCCACTGAGTCTTTCATATATAAAATTGAAAATTACCCACTCAACTGAATAATTAACATAACTCAGTAACTAATTTTGATAGAGCTATGAAATTTTGCATATGGTCTTTCCGATCATGTATACTTATATTAAAAACGGAGTTCACAAAATCACTCCCTTTGACAGTATTTCAAGATTTTGTTTAAAGAAAAATACAATTCTTCCTAATACTTCTACACCTTTCATGGTATCTACAATAAATTTTGCATACATACTTTCCGGTACCCTCAGTCAACGACACTCAGGCTTAATGCTAAACGACGAACACGAATTATCAGTGTTGTCGAATAATAGAGGAGAAGTTCCAAATACGGGCTATCACTTTTATTTTTCGAATTTCTCCAAAATGTTTCAAGGAATGTGCTAAACAACAACTACAAATATGTCAGATATATACTTACTTTATAATGTAGTTGCAAATTTATATTAGAAACCCATGACTATGATATTAAACACATATTTTACAGAGATGTCATAATCTTGTCTTTTAAAACACTCGTCTAAATGTGGGCTACCCTTTAAAGATACCTTAAATAATTAAGAAGAAATTTTACCAGTTCAAAATAATGTTCAAGTGTGATATAGTGATGATAAATATATATTTACAAAAGTCAGAGATATTCCTCCTTTTCTGCACCAGCGCATTCTTTATGTACTCACCTCGAACAAATGATACACATAACCCATTGATCTCCCTGTGTTCAGAGAATATCCTGGCGCAGAATATACAATTTGTATCTTCATTATCTGGGTTTTCTTGTGCAACTGGCGTATGGAAGTAACTATTTTCATCATCACAAGTATCTAGATCAGAAAAAATCATCCTGGATTCTTCTGAATCCGATTGTGTCTTGTGAATTCTAAAGTTCCATGTTTTCTTTTCCGTCCAGGTATATTCATTTTATTTAAATTGTTCAGCTCTTTTTTCAACTTAACTAAAGATAATGTCTTCTTACATTTACTAGATGCCTGCTTTTCTAAGGAAGATATAGTTGTTTCTTAGTATGGGTTATTTATGCATTATAACAGTAGCACTTCCTCGTTTTCTAAGTCGATTGCTGACTTTTCCTTTATAACAGGAACTGTCGAACTATAAAAATGGACTTACAAGATTTGAAATTCCAAGTATTGTGTTCTAAGAGAAGGAAACTCTAAAGATGAAGATGTAGGTAGGCAAAGTAGTCCCTATTTAGACCATTCATAAGAGTTGCTTCGTGAAGCAATAAAAGTCAATACGCAATATAATTTATTCTTTGTTTTATACTGACTACGGGTTCTGTCTCTGAGGAATACAACTTACCTTATAAAACATTACATGCTTGGTTTTATTGTGTTTAAAAAGCTGAAATAGAAATGCCTGATAAAAGTTTCCCACTGTTGAAAACGAGCACAACATACAAATAAATCAACCATATCCAACTCTTTGTCGTTAACTGAATTCCACCACCACCTTCGTCCTTGGGGAACAGTTTCACACTTTTGTCACCAGTCAGCAGTGCTACACAAGCATATGCAAGTCTAAACCGTCTACTAGCCCGTGTTTGGACCATAGTCCATATTTGGACCTTCTTCGCTACCTGATTTCTAGCTCATCAAATAATTTAATAAAACTCTGTAACCAATGTAAACAGAGCTGTGAGATTTGCCATACTTTTTTTCTAATAATGTAGAGTTCTACTAAGAAACGATTTGACGATATTCTCCCTAGATTGTAAGTGTTACCAACGTTTTTTTTTTAAAAAACAAAATCAATTGCATTAATATTTTTCGGTACCTTTACAAAGAGACGTTGTGGTTGAACGCTCCGTCAAGCACAGAATTTATCAGTATTGCTCCTTCACTTTTTCACTAACTCTCGGAATAATTAACGGTAGTCAGTAATTAACGTTACACCAAACGTGGAATTTTGTATATAGTATTATCCCATCAATAAGAAAGTATTTGACGAAGTTCACCCAAGTTATCAGTGCTGCCAACTTTAAAACAGATTGCGGAAATTTTTATAATTTCATAATGTAGCAAAATTTCGCATAAATACACTTTCAAACCTTAGGATTGTAGGGTTAAAATCTTCCTTAACGACCGTTTATCAGTATTTTCAATATATCACGAAATCACTTAGTCACTGATGACTTCATCAGAGAACTCAGTAATTCAAATTCGCCTGAAGTTAGATGCAACAATGTCTTAAATAAATTCAATCACCTGAGTTTAAGGTGTAACAATGTCTTAAATAAATTCGATTTAATTTTAATCTATACAGTGTGTTGCATCAAAGTATAGACCATTTGAGAGTGCACAAATACAGGGTTACAGCGCTATATAATGCAGTCATTTTAAGCCAAGTTCTGGTAATTAGGTAAATGAAATTCTTAAAAGCATGAAACCTGGTATGGATAAAATATTTGACCACCCTAGTAACGTACAAAAAGGCATCCAAAATAAAACCTGTGCTACGGCTGCCATATTGGAAAATGGCGGCCGAAATTCAGTTATCTTCATTTTTTGGCGGAAACTAATCATTACATTTAACAAAGTTTCAAATGAAGTTTGCTCAGCATGAAAGTATGAATCATTTTTGAAATTACATTCTTTTGTTTTCATTTGACCAATCCTAAAGCCACAAAATGACATCACACGTAAACGGCATTTCTTTGCAGAAGCCAAATTTTTCAGTTCTGTTTAAATAATTCTTAAAAGCATGGCATTTGGTATACAGAACGTACTTGATCACCCAAGTAACATATGAAAGGTCTCCAAAAATCAAGGTTCTGCTACGGTCGCCATCTTGGAGAATGGCTAAGAAAATTTTTTTTTTTTTAATTTTCACAGAAACTAAGCGTCACATCGAAAAGAGGTTCTAAATAATGTTTGTTCAACCTAAAATTAATGATTTTTTTTTTCATAATTGCCATTGTTGTCATTTGATCAATCCCATTTCTTCACACTAATGCTCTGTTCAAGTTTCTAAATGTTCAGAAAATAGTACTTTTGTACATAAACCTGTATTTTTTCAAACATATTAAAATTTAAGCGAGGGTTACTTGCAATTTTATATTTTATTCTTACCACCTACATTTTATGTACCGATGTTCTTTGTTCACAGAAAACAAAATGTGTAATCAATTTAGAAAAAGCTTTTCCGGGCAGTATATGTTGTCATTAATTTCTACCTTCATTATTTTAAAAATGCTAAATGAAAATAGAATTTGATGACACTCAGTTTAGCTTTTTGGCCATTTTGTTATTCCTGGTGAATCCTAAGAACACACTTAATAACAAATATTTCTAGTTTTATGCTGGACTAACAAACTTATAACATTTTGCGAAGTGCTACATAGTTTAAGCGAAAATTGGAAACAAAATGGCCGCCGTTTTCGAAGATGAGAGTCGTAGCACAAGTTCAGTTTCTTAAGACCTTTCATATGTTACTTTTTGGCCAGAAACTTTCTATAAACCAAATCTCATGGCTTTAAGAATTATTTAAACTGAAGATTTTGGCGTCTGAAATAAAATTTCATTTTTCGTTTGATGTCATTTGTTTGGTTTTATGATTGGTCAAATTAAAAACAAAGTTCACTCGAAAAAAGATTCATAATTTATTCTGAACAAACTTCATTTGAAACTTTTCGATGTGATTTTTAGTTTCCGCAAAATTCTTTAAAAATGCTGACTTTTGGTCACCATTTTTCATATCACAAGTTTGACTTTTGGGGACTTTTAGTATGTTACTTGGGTAGCCTTTTAAGAAATTTTTAACCTAATATTCATAAAATAACTACACTAATAGGTTGCCGAGAGCATGCGAAAATGAGTTACAAAGCTTGATATTTCCAATTCCAACAACAGTAGAACCAAGGTGGCATGGCACCTTCTCGACTTAATGCCTGCTTTATTCAAAATGCATATTCCAAAACTTTGAAATTCATGCCCACGAGATTCACCAAAGGAAGCAGTGAATCCTCAGATATTCTTTGAGGTAAATATGTATCGGGATAAGCACGAAAAAGACGACTTTCAGTATCAGTAAACACGATAAATGGAATCAGTGCCACCTAACCTGGCCATAAGAGTATCCTTTACTGATGACAAAGACAGGAAGCGTTCGTTCAAATATATGTAACTAATTCCCATTTGGCTTGCAAGCACTCATATTTTCTAATACATTTCGCAAGACAAATCTGTTTGAGATACCGACCTTATTTACTCTACGTTACCCTCCCAGACCGACCGAATGCTTCAACGCTGCGTAAAAAGCTCAAGTTGTCAGTGTTGCAACCAATCGCTGACTCACTTACTCTCGGAACCATCACAGAACTAAATATTTAGTATGGATAGAAGCTGAAAAATTTTACTTTCGTTTTTCTTCATCTAATATAAATTATTTACTAGAAGATTAGTTGAAATTCAGCCTAGTTGCCAGTATTGCGAACCTTCTTTAAAACCCATTTTCGGCTAATGTATGAACCTTTCATAATACTACATTAAATAATGCATTAATAATCTTCAGCACGTTCATAAAGCAAAGTTAGGGCTGAACGCTCCCCTAGGAATCCAAGTTGTCTGTGTTTCCAATGCATTTCTGACTCATCTGCTCACGAATTGATCTAAAGAACTGTCCTTACCTCGATAAAATGTCAATATCTACTAAATTAGTATGGGTAGAAGGTGTGAATTTGTTCATTACTGGCTTTTCTCACGATGCAGAGTTTCTCTAGTGAAGTATTTGACGAAATTCACCTCAGTATTCAATGTTGTTAACATTTATGAAAATTCAATCCATGCAAAACTTTCTCGACAGTTCATCATTCTTCGCCAAGTAGTATATAAATACTCTTCGGCGTCTTCAGAAATGACCGAACTAAACACTGCAAAAGTTAAACCAAAATAATAATAATAATAATAATAATAATAATAATAATAATAATAATAATAATAATAATAATAATAATAATAATAATAATAATAATAATAATAAATAAATAAATAAATAAATAAAACGAGCTCTTAGTCTAGTTGATAGGGAAGATTTAGAAAGTGTAACAAAAATAGTATGGAGTTAATTTATTTATTACATAAATTTCCGTATTTTCTTCAACATATGGATTTGTGTAATCATATTAACGAAAAATGTAACTAAACATTATTCTCAAAAACATATTTATTACTTCATATAGTTACATTTTATATATAAACACTAACTTCATAAATATATATTAAATCATACTCCCCCAACGTCGGGTAAAGATAGCTAGTTTAATATACATTTAATAATACCGAGATATACGTAGGACATCTCCTGTAGCTAATTTCTAAACACATATGCCATCTTATTTATTAATATTCATGCTTGCGTTACTCAAACCCTGACTAAATTTTAAACTTATTTTTTTTAGTAGCATAGATTCATTTATTAATGTAAATTGTAAATACTTATATCTATTTATTTTATTTTATATACTGCTACTAAAGATTTTGCTAATATTAAACCCACATAGCAATTTTGGTTTGACTCAAAAGTGTCTCAAACTTCCTTTGCGAAGATTGATAACTTCATGCAAGCTTAGTAATTTAAGTCAAAATGCTTTAAACAAGTTTGAATCCTGCAGTCTAGTTTACAGGAAGCAATATTGAAACTAATGTACTTAAAAAAAAAACTTTAACGTGATGGGAATCGAATCGTATACTTTCACAACACTGACTCGATACTGAAATCGTCAGACCACTAAACCACTCGTCCCTAATTCGCCTTCAAAATGTTGTTTATAGTTATTTCATCAGATTTGCCAGGGCTAGCTGTAGTAAAAGCGAGCTACCGGAGATTAGCTTACGACGAAACATTCGTGGTACGTGATGCGATTTCATTGCCCTAAGACGAACACTGCAGTGACACGAAATAACATTCCATTAGATTTCAAGTCTATTAGCAAACATTCTTGCATGTCCGGTTATTCCAGCAAGCAAGAATAAGGCTAGTTACAACAAAAGTTGTTCCAGTGAGGTTGGTTCATGCTTGCTTATCAAATTCAACACAGTGCCAAGTTTAACAAGATCAAAACAAGTGACTGACTACCTTGTTACAAGTTAGCATGCTATGTGGGAAAAGATTATAAATAAATAATAAACAAATTTGTAAAATAAGGCCTATGTGCAGAATAATTGCGTTAATTCGTCACTGGGATGTGGCACGTATATATATATATATATATATATATATATATATATATATATATATTAATTGATTAGTGCATACAATGACTCTCTATTATAAATTAGTGTCACATCAGCTGACACCTTTAATATTTTCGTGCACCAAGAGAAACTATCGAGAAATATCTAGAGTCATAATACTGATATAAATAAAAATAGGTGGTTATGATTGTTGTGTGAAAACCTTCAGAGAAAGATATTTGTACAGAGAAGGAAGAGAGTATGTGCATAAGAAATGAGTTTTCACTCATATCTGCTAATATATAGTGACAGTTAACTCATCAAACATTTCAATTCAAAATCGCCGATACTGTAATTACCAAGTTATAGCGGTTTTACGAAAATTAATTACATGGCAGTGAATAGGAGAGCTAGTCGTTAAAATGCGTTTCACGATAAATCACCCATGATACACATACCCGTTTCTTTCCCCATACTATTCAATTTAAAGAGGATATTTGTAGTCGCTAAAGTTAAACAGTCGTAGTGATAAGAAGTAAAGTAATCGTTAATTAAAATATACTACAAATTATAATAATGCGGGGCTGATTACTCAGCGTCAATTGGTAAATTTAAGTTATGAAAAAGAAGTAATTACAAGAACAACTAATTTACTTCTAGTTTTTCCACAACTATACTTCAGTTTAATTCAACTTCTCTCTATGTATTTCGTTATATATTTTAGGCTCTTTATTCTCACTTGAATAAGCCAAATCCAGTTCGTGTTAAACTACTATAATCTTACTAAAGCTTCAATAATTATACAATGCATCTTATCTTTACGAAGCATAAAATATTGTAAAGCATAAGCATTAGAAGAATGCAAAGTGTCTCCAATAAAGCCATAGTACTTTTTAAATATAAACCTTACGTTTGTGGCAAAATACTTTCCATATTATCCAATCAGGTGGTTTCTGACCAGCATGCCGTTCCCTCAGTCATTGCTTTTTACTAAGCGATAGAAAGGAAATATTCTTCCATACAATTTTAGATGTTAATTCAGTACTGAATCAATATATTTGAAATGGAAATTGTCTCGTCAGTATTCCTACAATTACTTTGTAAAAATAGTTAATATCCATTTCAGAGGTTTGCTTACTGTATACTTTTGATGCACTACGGTCATACTATGGTGTCATGAACAGATTTATGGCATCGCTTATAACACTTCTTTGATGTTTCCGCAGCAGTTCTCAAGTAGACAATATACATTATGGAGAGTCTCAAAATTTGATCCGTTACAATAATCTTGACTAAAATAGTATTGATGTTAATTTCTCATATTTTTTCTTTTCTGTTTGTAATTTTTAAATTAGAATTATGGGTGTTTGGAAACATTGTTTTGACAGTAGTACCATTGTGGTGGTGTGTAGGGAAACGGCGAACAAAAGTTACACGATTGGTAGAAATGGCGGAAGGAACATGACTTCCGCATCAATGTTTCTTCATTTGAATCGATGGTTGATTTTTTTGTAACTTCTGTGTGTAAATCAGTTCTGAAAAGAAAGGAGGAAATTTTCAGATATTTTAGAACGAAAGATGTGTTGGTTAATTCGAGTTCAGTTTGAGACCATTGTCTTTTTAGAATCCGAGAAGAACCACTTTCAAACTGCATGACGGTGAGAAATATTTGATAAACAAACGTGAGCGGAAAAACTACGTGAATTTAATTAATATTGTCCAATCCAAACAAGCAAAAGGGTTTTGAGTAATTTTTTGAGGAGATTAAACTTGGAACTTGTGTCTAAAAATTTAAGAAAATCAACTAATTAAATTGTAATTTATTTCAGCTAATTGTAATCATGAGCAAAGCTAAAGATTGTGATTATAACAAATTACAAATAAGGATTGCGATAATAGCTTGTTAATCTTTGAGGACAAGTTCGCTTATTAACTAAATATTGAAATGAGTAAATAACTAGTTTTGTTGTAAAAATTTTGCAAGGAGTAATGTTTCTAAATTACCGTTTTAAAACCATTCTAAAGCTATTTTGTTGCCATATCTAAAATTTAACTGCGAAACAGTGATAGTTCTTGAAAGTTTGGTTAAGAGAAATAACCTGTTTCGTATTATTCGCTAATATTTACTAAGAGGTTGTAAATCTCAAAGCGGGTCTGCTCCCTTATATTACCTTTTCAATACCCAGTATATAATAATAGAACGGAAAAGTGTTACGAGGTTCAGTTGGTTTTTGTTCTGTTCAACTAACTATGTGATTGGTACTAGTTATTTAAAATTGGTGTCTTGAGTCGAGAGCATAGAGTGAGTGGGTGTTTCGGATTTTGGAGGAAAGCCTGGGTTCAACGATTTGATGGTAAGACTCTGGTCCCCATGCTTGATTGATTGGTCTTAAAAGTAAGTAATCTGTTCGTTGGTAATTTGTAGTGTTCGATATTTTTGTCTTCTCTTTTTGGAGTGTGTTAGTAAAAGTCAGGGTAGATTGCCAAATTGCTTGATTATTGGTTTTGTTTGATTAAATCTCAATATTTTCGTGTTCAGTTTGTAGAGAACAGCTTGTGTGTGTGTTGATGGGAATGTAATAATATTATGTAAGGAAACTATGTATGTTTGGGTTTGTTGAGAGCTATTAAGTAGATAGGTAATAATGAATGCTGTTTTAGGTGGAGCAATGCATAGAATGAATTATTTTATCAAATTTTGCACTTGCGTAAGAGTAAGTGATGTCGGGTTGGTCTGATTTCTGATTGGATGTATAAATTTGGAAATCAGAATTGAATTATGGTGGTTACGCAACTTTGGATTGGGGGCAGTTTGCTTGTTAAAATCAACTAGTGTTCTGATTTTTATTTCAATTAATTTCCCGGTTTTTTGTTGCAGAGTGTGTGGTATCCGGAGAAAATGATTGAAGATGGTATCTGTTTTTCTCATTGAAGTCGGAACCTGTTGAATTAGTCCAACTTGACTTGTAAAAGTTTAAACTATAGATCATACCGTACTGTTTGAAGAAGTTTGATTGAACTTGGGCGAGAGGATTTTGTAGACGGAATTGATTAAGAGAATATAAGGGTTAACTGTTTGTAATTGTAAAATTAAAATCTAATCTAACTTAGTTGATTAAATTAATCAGTTAGGAAAGACTGAAATAACTATTAATCTTTGGTGAAGTAACGGATTGTTTTGTTGAGACTCGAATGTAAAATATTTGAGTCACATTTTAAATTTGAATTTTCAATTTGTTTATTTAATTAAGGGGTTTTGGTGGACAATTGCTGATCTTGAGACGAAATTAATTAATCCGTTATATCATGTTTGGAATTTTGGGATCGGAGGCCAGGTGATTCTTAATGTAGCTTTCTTACACTTTTAAAATTTTAGATTGTTTTTTATCGGGAGGATATTACGATTAGTAGCTAATGCTGTGCCTTTTGAGGTATTTGTATATCTGGATTTCGCCCTTGTTTTCTCTGACAAGTAAAGTACCCGAAGTGAGGACTCGAGTTGCTCATCAAGTGATACCTTTAATTCAAGCTAGTGACGAGTATAGTACACCTGTGAAATCCTAGCTGCAGAGCTCCAGAAACAAAAATGTTATGGCGGGTCAAAGTTCAAAGAGAAAGCGAATTGTATTGAAACAAGTCAAAACAAAAGGCAGAACAAAAGTCAGAAGGACATGGTTTTGAATTGAAATGCGATACATGTGAAGGAAAGAGGCACGTACAAAGTACTACACATTGATACAATCAATATGTAAGTCGTCAATGAAGGCGAGTGATAAGCAGAGACTTTGCTCACAATGAGCACACTTGACAAAAGAGATGTTCCCACATGAGGTCTTGTAACACTCGTCACGTATATTGGAATCAAAACAATAATCCAATGGAGAAATCCAGGGCTCGGGCTTTTCATCCAAGTAGCCGCTTTTGTAAAAAGCAAACCTGATCATGCTGCGAAATCGTGAGGCGCTGAATTGGAAGAGAGTGAAGGACTGCATTCGTAAAATGTTATCCCGATGCCAGAGATTAATTTCCGAGGAAGCGATAACTGTGTCAGTAATGAACCTGATAAATGATTTATATGGATGGAAGAAGTAAACATCAAGTGGTTGGATGAAACCAGTCCAACCACCAGGAATTAAACGTTTGAACAGTGTTATATGATTAGGGCATAATTCATTTGATGCCCTAATCCTTATCATCCTTATTTGCACTCCATGAATTCAGCAAAAGCAATATCTGCACATTACATTAATTGGGAGCAACTTACGACGTCTTACCATCGGTATAATCAGCAAAACATGGACATCACAAGCAGCTAAATTCGCTTTCTATTTGAACTTTGACCCGCAATAACCTTTTTATTACTGGAGCTTTGCAGTTAGGATTTCACAGGTGTACTATACTCGTCACTGGCTTCAATTTAAAGTATCACTTGATGAGCAACTCGAGTCCTCACTTCGGGTACTTTACTTGTGAGATGTATGTATTTTTTTCTCATCATTTTAGAGTTATCTTGAAATTTTGCCTGGTAAATGCATATATTTCAATTTTCTGTTATTATTGTTTTATTGAATTGGTGTTGTAGTTACCGATTGATTCCTAAAGTAATTTTGAGGATTAAATTGAAGAAAGTGATGATAATATATGTTTTCTGACTTCAGACGTTTATTTTGAAATTTACGATTTGTGGATGATACATTAATTTAGCGATGTTGTTCATCGATTAAGTTGAAATTGTAATAAAGTGATTCAAGTGGAGCATAATCTATTCATTTAGCTTATCTATATATAATTAGGTAATCCCAACCGTCGATTCTAACGTCCCTATAGCCGGAAGAGCATCTTGTGTTTGCTCGACAGAGATTGTTTCACGCGTATTTCGCAGTCACCGAAAGTCTCAAGAAGAAATTTGAATTTAAGTTTTTGAAAACTGTCCTATTTGCCGTTCTTGAAAACATGTTACGTACTTTTGCTTCTGATGTCTGGGGGACTTTTGGAAGTAGGGCAGCAGAAATCACTAAATATCAATGAATAAGAATTACATTGGTTTATGCTAGCATATAGTGCCAAGACTATATTTCTACACGTAGTTTTGCAATATCGATAGAATAAAACTATATTGAGGCATTGTAAACATACCTAATTAAAGCAGACTGATAAAGCTTATACATTTAACGTTGTTTTTTTTACAATTAACGATGGGATAAGTATTGCATTCTTCCTTTACTTGTTACAAAACTAATGAGCTTTCAAACCATTCGTAATATCCGTAGTCATAATTCTAAGAAAGGTTCAGTAAGTTGTAACAATAAGTTCGGTGAGAGGATGATGCGAGTGTAGATTGTGTTTTATAAAGTAAGGTTTCACGAAAATGTTTCAGTTTATTACTTCCACAAGGTTCCCCAAAAGTTACTTGAATATTATTTTTCTATACACTTTGGAGCATTTACAACACGAATATTGCTAATTTATTCTTTTAAATCTTAATGTAAATATAGCTTAAGAATGTAAAAAAATTATGTATATAATTAATAGTACATTTTTGACATCACTTTCTCGTTCATTCCCCCATATTCTTGGAAAGTATCTGTACTAGAGATATTAGTTATTTTTCGCCTCGCCGTTAGCAACACATATAGTAACACTCAAGTAATAAAAAGAAACTTCATTTCATTTCCCCCAAAAATAAGATAACAATATTTAAAGTTTTTTTTTTTTTTTACTTATTGTGCGGCTTTACAAGTTGAGCTTAAATTTCTAATAAAATTATTATTTTCAGGTCACTGGATACGGATTAAAAGTGTTAAACATAATTGAGTACATAATATGTGCTGTTATTCAGCTCTTGATTATGTCTGGCTATGGGAATCGCTTACTATCTGAGGTAAAATAAATGATCTAACCTATAAATAATTTTATAACAAACAAGTAGATTGTAAATTATAAGTACAAATAAATGTATCAGAATCTTGCAAGATATCTATCACACAAGAAAAAATATCACTTTAAGAAATAAGTAAATAATGCACTTCAATATTAGTTCGTAGAACGTTATACAAAGACTTGACTGATGTTCTCAACTAGTTATTTGAAACAGAGTACGATACTACTACAATCATCTCTAGATTTAGAAACTGAACAGAAATAATGCACTACTAAATACTGTTAAAGATCTGCTTACGACATGAGTTTGGGGCTCACAGATTCAGATAGAGTAGCTTTGAATAAGCAAATGGTAATTGATAACATCGATAAACGACACCTGCTTACAGACTAACATGGACGGATTTGTTTCGAGATAAAGGATAATATTCAAATACTTTGGCGGTGACTCAAATACTCAAATAATATTTAAAATAAAACTAACCTATTAACACCAATATGTTATAACTGAAATAACGCACAATTCCCGTAACTCAGTGGAATCAAAACCAAAACAACCCAAATTAAACCACTCATATAAGCTGAGAAGGATGGTGAATTAAGCTGGCAAAATGTTCATGGAGACTTGGACCGAGTAATTTTACTAAGAGCACTAAAATCGTCGTAGAGGCAATTTCACACAAAGTCAGTCTGTCATTAGTGCCAAAATAACTTGTCTCTTGGACTCAAATTGTTAGTGCTACTAAGATCACAGATGTTAAAGAATTTGGTAGTTGATATTCGTTTGGCTGAGATTCGAATGCACTACTGGTTAAGTACGTTTTTCAATTGCAGGAAGAACCTCATTAAGTCCGAATACAGAGATTTAAACGTTCAATATCGCAGAATTTCAGAGTCCGAATCGGCACCAGAAGGCAATGTCAAGAACTGAGATAGACTGTCACACTTAGAACAGGACTTAGAAACACGGGATTCACTACTCGATCACAGAGAAAACTGATTTAGGTTAGGAATAGCACTCGAGAGCAAAGAAAGAGAAAAGGGCTTTTTATAGGAAATATTTATTTGGACATTCACTGATAGGTGGTGAAATCGAATGAAACAACTTTCTATGGAAATTAAGGAAGAAAGAGTTTCTCAAGAATGGTCTATCCCGTAAGGCAGATATTCGATTGTAAGCACTTGGCGGAAATTCCATTGATGATGTAAATGAAAATCAAATATCTTCGAGTGGAGCAAATGCGAAGTGAGATGAGGCGAATAACAAACTTTACCTGTCGGATAGAGTAAATAAAAGTGTTTCTTCAAATAAAGTATCCATAGTCACTTTGAAATCAAACCTTAAAAAACGCGTTATTTATCTGTTATTAAAAACAGTTCAGAGAAAGTTTACACTTTTTAGTTTAACAGTTGGAGTAGAAACACTGAAAGGTCATGCTTACAATTTGCCTATTAATATAATTCAGCTTAAGGTTTTATAAAATTGTGGTTGCTAAAGTCCCAGAAATACATAATATATAAGTTATTTGTTGATTCCGGAAGCCTAGAGGAAGTGACAACGAGCAATGAACAAATTTATTTAGGTATACTTTTCTGTAACACAAAGACATACACAAATACACATGGGTATCTCCGGACGGCAAAACTCTCAACCAGATCGATCACGTATTAGTAGACAGACGAAGACACACCAACATAATGGACGTTAGGTCGTACAGAGGAGCGAAAGGTGACACCGACCATCAATTAGTGATCACGAAAGTAAGGGAAAAGTTATGCATCGCGAACAGAGAAAGCAAGGGGTCAAAACAACTGAAATTAGAAGTGAAACTATTAAATAATCCGAGCATAAGAGCAGATTACCAACTCGAACTCTCAAATAGGTTCGAAATCCTAGCCGACTCGAGTAATAATAATGATGATATTAATAATGAAATTGATGTAAGTAAGATGTGGGAGGCAATTCGTGAAACAATCAAGAGCGCAGCGAAGGAACGCGTAGGTGAGAAGAAACAACAGAAAAACAAACCTTGGTTTGATGAAGAATGCATTAAACTTCATGAGGAACGAAAACAAGCAAGGCAACGATGGCTAAGTAATAAAAGCGAAGCAAATACCAACCACTACAGTAACGCGAAACGAAACGCCACACTAGGGTTCAGAAACAAAAAGCGAGAATATCTGACGCAGAAGATTCAGGAGATTGAGGAAAACGGGAAGACAAATAACATACGAGATCTATACAAAGGGGTAAACTCGTTAAGAAAAGGTTACCAGCCGAGGTTAGGAATGATTAGAAATGAACGTGGAGATCTTCAGGCGGATCCGACTAAAATTGTCGATGTGTGGAAAAGTTATTTCGACAAACTTCTTAATGTACACAGCGGGGAACAAACAGAGGAATTTGAAATTCATACTGCAGAACCGTGGATTCCCGAACCTAGCGAGATCGAGATCGAAATGTCGGTTAAGAAATTGAAAAATTTCAAATCACCAGGAATAGACAATATTCCAG